>WUQG02029318.1:0-7500 GCA_011317285.2 Androctonus mauritanicus
ACATTAAATAATAATAAATATAACAATAAAATAATAAGAGCATAATAAAATAATAAATAGGATAGGTCAGAGTTAACCTCTTCACAGAATTAAAAACAATAAAATAATATTTTTTATAAAAACACAAGAAAAAATCTTTAATAAACTTTTGAGTTTTATTTGCAAGCTTGACTAAATTCACATTGATAAAAGTTTATCAATGTAAATTTGGTTCCTGATTTTGAATTTTTAAACTTTCTTTTGCATCTTATTAGCAGTTTTTGAACTTTCATATTTTTGTTTGTATCTTCACTGTTTGGACCCCAGACTCAAAAAATCAGGGACAGCCCTTACTTTCAGATTTTGAAATTTTTTCTTTGCAGTCATTTACATTAGCCAGATGGCCATATGATAAAGCAGTTATTTACCATTTAGAAGATCAGTCTCACATCTCCAGTTTTTTAGGAACTCCATCTTTCAATCTTTCTGTTGACCCCACTATGGGTGATAGCCAACCTGTAATGGGATCTAAAAGTGGTTACTGCCAAACACATCCAATGTATGATTTGACGGCATAATTCAAATTAACTTCAGCTGGAATCATTTGCACTTTTTCTATTTCTAATATATTTTTTGCTCCTACTATTTAGATCCAGAGTCAAAACAAACTGAATGGGACAAACTTTATACCAGCTTCTCTTCAAGTGATTTATCAATTATAAGTCTATTCATATACAATATTAAAATACAGTACTTAATAGCAATTAAAGTATTATAACCTAATTTTTTTTATAAATAAATACATCCAATTCTGTTTTATATGATAGATTTGTTCCCGAAGAATACATGTAAAAATATTTTATGTAAAAAAATATACTGTATCTATGGAAAAATAGAAGATTGGTTCTAGATCTAAAAAAATCAGCAAAAATAATACTATAAACCAATGCTGGATCCAGATACTTTTTCACATAAGGAAATATGCATTATGGATATTTCCTTATGTGAATGTATGTATTATGAATTATGTATTATGTATGTATATACATACATACAAAGAATCAGAGAATTAATGAAGAATCAAGAATTAATGTCTGTAAGTTCACTACCTTCCGATGATACAAATTCCTATTTCTATCACTTAGGTAGGATATTGATATGATATTGTAATTTGCAACTAATAAAACTTTTTTTTGTATCAGTATCCTAACTTAGTGCTAGAAATAGGAATTTTTAAAACTCAAGAAATAAATATAGCTTTAAAGTTGAAAGATACACAGTAATTGTGAAAATTTTAAAATATGTCATGAAAATATTACCAATAATAATAATTTTGATATAAAAGGATAAGAGTTTTTTTATAGCCAATTGGTAAAAATTAAGTTACAAAATAAATTTTATTATACAAAGTATCTTCTATCATATAATTTAGGACTTTGTGGGAATATTCTATGACTCAAAATGAAAAAAAGTCTATATAAACATGGATCTAGAAATGCTTTGTTTATGAATTATGATAATTTTATCAGCTAGATTGGTCACAATCTAATATCATTAAACTTTTATTTTTGGGAACTCTGAAAGAGAGTATATATTCTACACTAGAGAAAAATTTTAAGAGTGCTTATTTGTAATCAGATGAGGAAAACTGCCAAAAATTGTTTTGTGATAAATTCAGTCTTATTAAGATATCAAAAATGTGTTATAGCAAATAAACTGCATTTTGAACACAGAATTTAAATTTCATATATAAAAATAAAAACCTGTTGAGAAAAATATTGAATTTTAATTATTAAAAATAATGTGTTGTTTATACTTTTTTTCGAGATCTTGTTTGTATTATTTCTTTTTGTTAATAATAAGCTTAGTTCTTTATAACTTTTTGTTTTTCTTTATGTTACAAATGTTGTTTTTTTTTCTTTTTTTTTTAATTAAGAGTTATTTTTTATTGAAACTTTCCAATCTCCAATCACAAGATGATGGAAGCCATTCCAAGCTCAACCAGGGATTACTCACATCTGTGATAGGATTAGCAAAACAGCAAAGGAGGGAATGCTGAATCCAGACTCTCCATATAAGCTTTCTTGAGGAATGTGATCCAAATTCGATCACAATCAAAAGTTAGCATGTATCCAAACAACCAGTTTACTTTGCAAAATTTTCATAATTCTAAAACAAAGCATTTTCAAACACATATTTATATAAACTTTTTTATTTTGAATCATAGAATACTCCCATGAAATACTGCCATTAAATATAGGAATATCTTACGTAGACATTATTTTTCTAAATAAAATTAATATTTTTTGTTTTATGAAAATTATTTATACTTGAGTAAAAAATTATGCATTTTATAATGGCATAAAAAATATTTTGTGTTTTATTCAAATTTATTAATAATAATCATTCAATAATTGTAATTTGGAATATATTGTAATTGATTCTTTTAAGTAATTCAAATGCATGTCTGAAAATTATTTGCTAAGTTAAAACTATGATTTAAAATTTGATTTTTCAAAATTAGTTTAATTTTTATTTTTTGTTATTTTATAATATATTGCATTATTATTAACTAACTTTTAATTTATTTAGCATAATGTATCTCAAGAAGAAATCATTCGTGGGAAACAAAACAAAAATGTTACTGATCTGATATATGATATTGCTTCTGTAGCACATCAGCATCTTCAAATGGTTAGTTAAAATTAAAATAAATTATGAAATCATTGTATTAAATTTTCATTTATTTTAGATGAGATCTTTGAGAAACAATATTCAGAAAGATGTTACATCTATATTCCTTTCTGCAGTAAGTAACATTATATTATTTGAAATAAGAATTTTTTCATACAAATTAGATTTATATTTTTTAAATAGATTATCTGCGATGATTATCTTAATAGATTACAAAATGAAGATTTTAATATATTTAGCCCTAAATTGTCTTTAAGAAATTACAAATTGCCATTACTTTTATGGTGGAGAAACTTTTGGCATAAATATTAAAATAGCTCCTATCTGAAATTGGAACCGCTAGTATTTTATAGAATCTTGAATAAATTATATATGTAAATACTTTAGAATTAATAAATTTTATTTATGATATTTTGATTTAAATATTTATTGGTATGTTAATTTTGCAATTTATTCCTTTCAGTCTGTTTAGTTGTATATTCTTATCTGAACATACAAACCACAACCACATTATTTATTATTAAGGCATTTTTTATCGTTTCTTAATTCAGTAATGTAAAGAATCTATTAAATATACAAAATTCAAATTATATTTAGCAATGTAACAAACTTATTCAATAAAAGATATATGATCTAGAATTCTAAAGAATCACTTAAGCATATACAAAACAGGAAATAAAATTTTAAGCTAGTGATATATGAAAACGTGACATACTAGTTTTAAATAGATCCTACAAATATTAGTCATTAATAGTTTTTTTTTTTTATGAAAATTATCATTTGGTAAAGAAGTGCTTTTTCAAAAATTTCATATATTTTTAATAAAATATATATTTTTTGTTTAAAATAATTATATCTATCATTTCTGCTTATTCTTTTGAACTCCTTTAAAATTTGAGAATTCATATTGTGCAGTTGGCAACAATAATTGCCATTTTTCTATATTTAATTCTTATTTCTATTTAATAAACAAAAACTATTTTATTGGCACTAATAAATAATAAATTTTATTAATGTTTTTAAAATTTTATTTTTATTAACACATTTTTTCTAGATTTTTATATCCAAAAAAAAAATTTATATAATCAAATATTATATAAATAAATATAAATATCATATAAATAGATAAATATTATGCTTTTTATATCTTTTTCAAAATCATTACAAAATTTACAGAAAGTTTTATAAAAAATTATAATAAAATAAATAGTAAATAAATTAGCTTTATTCTACACCTGGTCATTTATCTAATTCAAATTATCATATATTATTGAGATAACGAAAATAAATGAATGCTATTTCAAAAAGAATTTAAAAATTAAATATTAGGATTAATTTCTAAGACAGTAGTCAACTATTGTTATTTAGAATAAATATTTGTACATCAAATCTGGCAATATGAGATCAAATCAGAATTGTTTGCAAAATTTTCTGATCTATAAGAAGGCAATATACAGAGATAACATAAAATCCTGACCTATTTTTAAGAAAATAAATATTGCAAATGTTTATATTTAGAACAATGATTAACATATTGAATTATATAAAGATACACTATATGGTTACACTATTGTTTCTGTTTCTAGATATTGTTTCCAATGCTTCATTATCAATGCTTTTGAAAAACTTTAATTTCATTTACATTGAAAAGTTTGTTCTATATACTCAAGATCTGATAAAGCCCCATATGAAGTCTAAGAGAAAATCCCAGATAAAGAATTCACCTTGTTGTGAATATGCTGCCCATAGTTTTTGCAAGCTTATATCTGTCTGTTTATAGAAAATGTTTCATAGAATGTGTTTGCAAAATGGGAAAGTATGCAGTCCTCTTAAAAAATAATGTAATAATTTATAATTTAAATCCATGTTCCTAACTGCTTCTTCACTTTCATATAGAAAATAAAAACAAAATAGCAACCTTAGCAGTTGTGTACTTAAAATAAGTATTTTATTCATAGCTAATGTTTTCGATATGCTATACTGAAAGCATTAGCTAACATTTTCAATATAGGCATACCAAAAACATTAGTTACAAATCAGAACAAATATTGAAACGTCAGCTACAAATCAAACATTAGCTACGAAGTTTAGATTTAAACTTGTAGCCTGATGATGATATATGCATACCAAAAACATTAGATACAAATAAAAAAGTTATTTAAGTACACAACTGCTAAGGATGCTATTTTGTTTTTATTTTCTATATAATTTAAATAATACTTACAATGATAAAACAATTCTATCTTTATAAAAAGCAAATATTACTGATTTCATGAAAATTAATTGGGACTTTATATCTACTCTTAATATGGTACTATAAATATCAGCTAATAAATCATGAATAAGATGATAACTTATTTATCTTACTGTAAGTGCATATTTTTGTACTTTACCTACTTAAAAATAATTTAGGTTTTTTTTATATAATTTTAAGTTATTGTAGAAGAAAATGAAAAAAAAATGAAATATAACAAAAAAATTTAGTTTTTGTGTATTTAATTTTAGTTTAACTTCAACACATTTGGTGCTATGAGTAAGGCCAAGTTTGACACAGAATAATTTAATATCTTTAATATCATTGATGGCTGTATAGTAATTTAACTTTAGTAAAGTCTGAACTGTTTGTGGTACCAAATTTGAGAGGTTGAGAAAGATCCTTTTAATTGAAATAATTTTCTATACCTTTTCTCAAAATGAATATGAAATTGTTAAATTAAAATTTAGAAAAATTAAAACTAAAAATTTAAAAGCAAGATTAATAATAAAATTTAGTTAAGATAGGATTGATAAAACAAACTTCACATGGTTAGATGAATCGATATATCAGTTGTTTCTCCACCCAACCATCAGCTCCTATGAGATTCGTTTTCCCAGATTGATTAATATTAAAAATTTGAATTTCTGGAAGAGAACAATATTTCTATTGGCTTGCAAAACATAGACTTTCAGATAAATATGTGATATAAGGAAAGGTTTTATTATACTTTAAAATTTGGTTTTGTTGTATTGAAGTTATATAGAAGAACAATGCAACCTTCAACATGAAAGATCTGAGATCAAATTCTAGATTCTAGTTTTCATTTTTTCAAGGAAGTATAGGTCCAGCCTATTCATTTCTATCTTTCAGACCAGTTGATACTCTCAATCTGACCTGTCCATGATAGCTGTCAGTTGGCCTGCTTATTGTATCTCTTGTGAAGATTCAGCAGCATTATACTTCAAAATAACTTAATCTTTCTATACTTCTATTGTTTGCAACCAATTAATTTGGAAAAATCTGCATGCAACGACAAAACGTTTTATAAAAGTTGATGAATAAATCCTTTTTATAATGATATTCATGTGATTAATTTAAATGAGGACTGTAATTCTTTTTACTCTGAAAAGATAGTGTTAGCACTGTTCTAAAATTTTTTACAATATAATTGCAAATATAATGGGAAAATAAACATTAACAGTAATATTTGGTATAGGATAAGCCAGTTGACTAGGAAAGAAAGAAATTGGTCAAAATTTAATTAGTTTTAAGCTGTTTGGAAAGATAGAGAGTAGCTGCTTGAATTCCAGCCCAGGTCTCTTCAGCTGTGGGCACAATTTGATCTCTGGGTAGCAGAAATCCAAAAAGTCCTGTATCTCTCAGTTCAATAGCAAAACTATGCTTGACTCCTGCTTCTTCATATACCCAATCTGATGAAGTTCCACTGACTAAATCTGTAAAACACACAGTTTTAAGTACATTGAACTTTGATTTCAACGATTAATAAATTGCACCGAATTTCTCACATAAAGTACTGGCTGACGGGCCATATCTATAATGCATTCCGTGGGTATCCTCTACTGCTTCAACTGCTTCCCTTAGAATTTCCATCTGGTATGAAAAAGCTTTGATTAGGATTAATTAGATTATTAATTAGTCAAATCGGAATACTAGTTAAATAATAATTATTCACTGTACTAACGTGTTCCGAAAAATCGTTGGATAACAACGTATTGTAACCGTAAGGACACATCCAAAGTTGAGAAAAAGAATGAAGTGTGAAATAAGCTTTTAGATTGTTTCTGATCTTCCAGATTGCATCACGAATAGCGATGGTTTCTGCTTCCGAAAAGGCTTGATCTCCCTTGAAGATCGGAGAACAAGGAGTACTGCTAGTGCTGGCTCCTAACATAACATAAAGCCAAGTTCAGTCTGACAGTTAAATCGAAAATCCATTTAATTATTTTTATTTTACCTCCGAATCCAATGTTGAAATTACGATTGGGATCCACGCCTCTACAGATGATAAGTCCAGGAAGAATTCGCGAGATGGCACGATTCTTCCTCCATAGACGATTCTACAACAAAAACATTTAATATAAAGTATGTTTATCAGTGATATGGATTCAAAAATGATTTACTTACCCAGTGCCAAGTATATTCGTAACCATCGGGATTAACCAGAGGGACTATGTACCAATCGAAAGTATCGATTAACTTTGTGATGGTAGGATTGTGACCATAATTCGATAACAGATGTTCTATTATATATAAACCTGTGGCAGGAGAAACCCATTCTCTACTATGAATGCCTGAATCAATCCATATAGCCGGTTTGTCCGATCCGTTAGAATGTATCTAAGTGAAAAGCATATTTTCAATGGATCATTACAGATAGCATTGTTGACAAGCTTAAAACTAACTCACTCACTTTCACTAATCGAATGCTTTTTCCTTCAAACGTAGTTCCGATGTTTCTAACTGACGTCAGGTTACCATATCGAGTCTCTAGTTCGTCCAGATAACTGTTGATCTATGGAAATTTGTTTTGATAAAATATGAATTATCTC
>WUQG02029329.1:0-11094 GCA_011317285.2 Androctonus mauritanicus
ATATACTATATTATATACTTTGGTGTTACGTCGGCACTTAGTTATCTGTGTTTTGTTAAAGTAGATGTTAGGTTATAGTTGTATACATTAATGTTAGAATATACATTCAAAAAACAGCTTACTAAGTTCTTTATGTTTAAATCTGAATACCGAATGCCTTCTTGTAACGGATATTTAAACTTATGTTTTATTATTTTTTGTTCTTAAAAGATTACGTTCTTCAGTTATATGTACTGATGAGGGACCAAACTTAGGTCCAAAAACGTTTTATGGAATAAAACAGTTACTTGTGTATAGTGCTATTTTTTGAGAACTAACCTTGTTAAAAAAACCCATAATTTAATTTCAAACTAAGATAAAAAGATCAGATTTATTAAATTAAAATATTGTATTATGATGACAAACATGTTTTACATTTTCAATTCATATCATTTTTACTTTCTAATCTGGAACTTGTAGTCTCAAAATTATATGCATATCTGTTATTTATCACCAATTTATTTCTTACCTGATATAAATAACTTAATCGGCGACTCAGTATTGTTATTGTAACTTTACATTCATTCTCTTTAATTTCTAAGAAGTCAAATTCTACTCGAGGTTTGAGAAAAGTATCACTCTCTGCAGCAATATGATTTTTAGAATATTCAACTACTTTATAAACAACTGTGTATTCACCTGAAAATAGATATTTATATATTTAAAGAATTTATATTTTAAATCACTTTTATTTATTATGAAAATATAATTGTTAATGTACATTAAGTAGTCTATGAAGATGAATTACAATTGGTAAAAAATATTTATTCTTTCTGAACTTGTTAAAGTATAAAATTATGAGATTATTTATCAATAGAACTGCTTAATTTTTCAAGTCACTAAAGTTTCTTGACAAATACTGTAATCATATTCATTAGATAAAATTTAGAATCATCTTATGAAATTCCTAGGATACTCAGCACTATTGAGCAGACCAATATAATAACGATAAAAACTATAATTCGATTCGAGAAAGCGCTTTCGGCTCCATTTATTGCCATCATCAGTTCCTTGCAACAGTAAAAGAACAAGAGTTCCAAATGTTGAATACAAAAAACGTTCTAGAACTTATATTTTAAAATACAATATTTACAGTTATACAATAAATAAAGAATTTAACTATATACATATTAAAAATTATATTAGTTATTATATTAGCCTGCTCAATAGTGCTGAGTATCCTAGGAATTTCATAAGTTATTACCGTTTAGAATCATCTATTTATTGTAAGTACTCATAACTGATACTGATGAGATCCTAGTATACAGTAGTTAGCAATCTGGCATGTGATTAATACACTGCAAATGGCTATGAAATAATTTTGTCAATCATGCTATTTCTTTCAGTAATTTGTATGTCTATCTAGTCATATATATGAAATATGAAAAATAAGCATTCACAAAATATTAAATAGGAGTTATTTATAACTTGAATGAAATTGTTTTATATTTTATATTGTTTGTTTGTGCCCAGCAGTCTCTTAAATGGTAGAGGCAACAACCATTAAGCTTAATAAGCTTTCTTAAAAAACTGAATAACAAAAAATCCCACAAAGTTTAATAACTTAATCAACAGATGAAGCTACATGTCATCAGGGAAAGTTCCAGGCTAAATACTTTTGATATTTTTGGGTTTTTTGCTTATAATGCCATTTATCAATTAAAATATTAAACTCTGTGGATATTTTGGATTATATATTATTATTTAATAATGATTATTCTAAAAAATATTAAATAGGCTGGTTATTTAAGTTGGATGAAAAGAAAAATAATGTTGAGTTTAGTGTTTGTAGTTTCTACTGTTTAGGAAACAAAAACATACAATCCAAAATATATATAAGATTTTTTATGCAAATGAAAATTTATATTATTAATTGCTTGTATAATATATTGAAAAATGTTTAAGCAATGTAAATTTAATAAGCTGATGTTCTATTGTGCATATATTATATGTGTTACTTTAAATTCAAATTTATAATGTTATTTTATATTTTTTTTTCTTGTTATAATTTTTATAATTTGTATTTTAAAGGAGTTGATGAGCCCTATGTTATAAATGAAAATGTTTCTTAACCATACTGAACTATATTTGTTTTGTATTATTAACTTTGTATTAATGGCTATTAAATTGAAGACAAGTTTCAAAAGGATTATAAAAAATTTATTATAAAATAAAATATTTTAATTTATTAATTTGAATATAAATTTATCATAATTAGTGCATATGATAAATTAATTTGATTATAAATATATTCATCAAACTTAAACTAATTTTAATCAATATTTTTTCTTATAAAAACTACAACATATTCATCAGCAGTGTGAGCAACTGAGGAAATTTGAGAGAGAGTGTTTTTTATACTTACAGCAAATCTGCATATTTTTTTGCAATACAGTACATATGATTTATATTGAAAACAATTATCTATTACATCATTATCTCAGTTGTGTGTTTTCAATAAGCACAAACTAATATTGTGATCAAACCTTCAAGTTTTTATCCATTTCAGTATGCAATATATTTAATCTTGTTCAATTAGAATTAAATATGCAATCAAACAGCGAATAATAGAAAAATAGATAATCCTGGAAAGGCAATATCCTTTTGATAATAAAAGTGATAATATAAAATAAATGGCTAACTAAATAGATAAAAGAAAGATGACATAGTAACTGCATACTTT
Organism: Androctonus mauritanicus; assembly: GCA_011317285.2. Lineage (NCBI taxonomy): Eukaryota > Metazoa > Arthropoda > Arachnida > Scorpiones > Buthidae > Androctonus > Androctonus mauritanicus. The sequence continues at coordinate 2,723 of WUQG02029329.1, forward strand.
TTAACAAAACTCAGTAAGCAATATCTAATAATAAATAATAGTTTCATACAGAAATCTGATCAAATGATTTGATAAATAGATCATATTAGCATTACTAAATTTAATTTGAACATTGAGATAATCAAGATATTATTTTGGTACCTAACTCCAACAAGATATATAAATTAACATTAAAAATTTTTTTGTTTTATTTAAAACAAAAATGAGAACTGAGTAAATAATAAATTATCATCATAATTTATTAAATTTGATAAAATAATAATAAGAAAATCATTTTCAAAAAATATTGTTTATAGATCTATTCCAGTTTATGAGGATTCAATAAATGGTATCCTACTTTAATGAGCGAAAGTAATCTGTAACAAAATTTTTTACAAATTTTTATTTTGCACTTACTTCTAAAGATAATCAAGAATAAAAATTTCAAAATCAAATAATATATATATTGATGATGTGGACTCTAATAAATAAGTATGCCTACTACATCAGTGAGACAAGCGAGTTTCGAATATAACAGTTCTAAATATTAAAATATTCAATAAATATTTATTTATAATTTAAATTATTTATTTCATTTCGATATTAAACTGTGATATATTCTGCTTAATCTGAATATAATATGTCATTTTCTTTTAAAAGATTACATCTGAATATCCAAATGACTGCACCTCAATATTTCCCAATACTAATTTGTAACATTCATCAACTTTTTGGCAAATGTCATAAACTAGCATTTTTTTTATTGGATTTATATATTTTAATTTTGTTTTGCTTATTTTATGCAAGATGAATATTTCAATAATAAAGAAAATTATGAAAATATATGCCACAGATCTAAATTTTTATAGTGAATTATTAAAATTATTATTGTTTTCTCATAAAACTGTAGAACTATAGCAGGACTTTTTCTTTCTAAAAATAATGCCATTTTCCAATCAGAAATTATGAAATAATTAGGCCATTCTAAAATAATTCTGCCATGGGCCATCCATATTCATAATGAGATTGATGGAAAGTCAATTTCTATCCTTCACTAAAATTGTGAATAATGGGAACTGACAAACTAGGGCTGGACCTCTCCAGAAAAATTCTGAATATATAGATTCTTTGTTTGACCCTGGTTCTTCCAAATGGAAATGTATTTAGCATGTGCACATTCAGCCAGCCTACTATAGCAGTATTGGTAATTAGTAACTTTTATTAGGAAAATTCTCTTTTCAGGTTTCGTTATGATAAAATTATTATTTCAATAATTGGCATTAGTTATTTTATGTAATTAGATGAACATCCTGCATATATATATATTATATGAATACGTCTATTTCTAATTTTTCAACTTATTTTAGTTCTTGTTAGACAACTGAATTTTTGAAAATTTTACATATATAAATCCCAAACACTTTCAATACTTTCCATAAAAAAGAAAAAAATTTCCATAAAAATTATATTAATTTTGCATAATTATTATAAACTGTTTATTAATTAAAATTTTATTTCTTCACTATTTCTTAACATAAGAAGTTTGCTTAGGAAATGTTTTATTAAGCTTTGAAATATTGTTGCCTATTTAATAATATATAAATTAAACTTTTTGTTCAAATCAAGACTTGTTTGCTTATTTTTATAATAAAGTATCTTTATTTCTAAGATTCTTATCAGATTTTTGCCCAAAATTTTTAAGATTATTGATACTCGATTAGTCTTCATTGTTTGTGAATACTTAATTTTTCAGAAAACTTTATTATAATAGATCATTTATTATGTAGGGTTAGCAACAAATTTATCGTTAAAATAGAAATGTATTTCATAATTTAACATGAATAAAATAAAAATCTCTTCAACCTTATCAGACCATTAAATAGCAGAAAATTATATCTGTATCTGTAATTTTTTGCAATTAAAAATCTGATAAACTTGAAGAATTTTATTATTGTTAAATAATAAAATCTCTTCAAGCTTATAACAAATATAATCTCTTCAACAATAATTAAATCTCTTCAATTCATGATTAAAATAAACAGCTAATTAATGATTTAGTTTTCTGTTTATTTTAATTATGAATAAAAAAATATATCAATGATATTCTTTGACTGATAAAAAAAAAGTGAATTATTTTTATGATTAAATAAATATATATGTATATATAAATCAAAAGCCTATCTGCTTGTCCTCAATAACTTACATATGTATTATAATGAAGTATTAGAGAACACCTGCATAATAAACATTTAGAAAATAAGGAAAAATTGAAATTTAAACAATTGAAAATTTAAATATCAATTAATATGATAAAATTTTAATTATTATTTACCCCAAACTGGAATATCATAAATTGCATAGTATTTCTTTCCAACATCAAGTGGACGATCATCAGCTTCTTTCACATATGTTGCAAAAGGAAACCACTAGAAGAAAATATTTGACAATAAGGATTTATAATCATTTTTATATGTAGTTCAGTAAAATTAATATAAATAAATTTAAAATCTTTTCCATTCCTAATTCAACTTTTAAATATTTAAAATTAAATAAAAAAACAACCAAACTTACAGAAATAATTTCACAAAATTCTGATAATGATAAATTAGACATCAGTTTATGATGTTATCTATGGGGAAAATTAAAATATCTCATAATAATTTTTTTAGAGAAAACTGAAAACAAATAAAAATCCATTAATTACATTAATCATAAATTATTCATTTGTATATTTTTCCTGGAATGAGTATTTATTTATATAGATAATAATATGTTTGTTTAAACAAAAAAACTGTAAATTAAACATTAAATTTTAAACAGTCCTTATATTTACTTTAATAAATAAAAAGTAACAAAAAGAATTTAGTGTGTTATTAAGTAATTATTTTATATTGTAAATATTTATATTTAGTTATTAAATATAAATATGGTAACTTAAAATATAACTAAATGGACAGAATTCAGTTCTCTTTATTTAGTAACAATGTTGTTTTCTTTTATACATTTATTCTATTTATTAAATACTTAATAAAATAATAAAAATTATAAATAAAATTCTTGATTTTAAAAATTTCTTTTTTTAGAAAATAAAGAAAAAGATTTTAATGATTTAAAAACAAAATAAATTTTTATATTATTTCTCTGAAAGTTATTATTATCAGAAAGAAAAGCCTGACTTATTGAAAAATCTGTTACTAAATTTATCTTCTCTTTAATAGATATTGTTTGATAGAATGTACTAACTGATCTTCTACACATAAATCAATATCTATTTCCATCAAATTATTATTTAATCATATAACTGAATGATAGATTTCAAAGCCATCTGAAGAAATAACATCTATAAAATATTCAGCCAGGAACCTATATATTAATTTTATAATTTTATAAAGTATAATAATTTAGTTATTTTTAAATACTATACAAATATATATTAACATTAATTATATTTATGTTATCTATGGTTTGATTTAATTTTTTTAGCTTTGAAATTTTATTATTTCACAGCTAAAAAATTTAAAGATGCAAAATTATAATTTGTATAGAGACTGCACATTATAATCTTATATGTTATTATTCTTAAATTTTTATTCAGATTAAAAAGTAGAATAAAAAATTAATATAACTTATTTAGCTAATAAATTTAATTTAAAATATTAAATAGAGCAAAAATTTAATTGTTTTGATACATGTAAAAAAAAAAAACAAGTATAACAGATCAAAGATCTATTATAGTTGTTATTGGTCAATAGACTGATTCTATAATCTGAATATAAATCATATGTCACACATCTATTCAAATAACATATGATGTGACATTATAAAATTGTTGCATAATAATTTAAAAAAATAAGAAAATAAAAATATATAAATAAGGCTTTATCATTGGTTTTTAATGTTTAGCTCAGATGGTTAACAATCTATTTTTATTTTGTATGCCACTTTCTCCGCAATTAAAAACTATTTGAGACAATTTTTAACAAAACACGTCACCATCTATTACATAAATTAGTTTACCTATTTAAATCTGTTTCTCAGTATATACTGAAGAAATTAAATACTAAAATTAATCAAGTGATTAGTTTGTTCAGGAAATCTAGAATATACTTATTTTTCACAAACTGAAAAGAAATAGCATTTTCTTAGGTGTTTAAAACTTCATAACTTTATTTTCATTATTGACATTAATTACTTGCAGAATTAATTACTTTGATTTCTAATAAATTATTTAAATGTTCCACAAGCAATCTTTGTAAAATTGACTTTATTCATGTGTAAGGTTATTGACTTAGCAAAACTAAATCATCTTTCATTGTTCATGAAATTTAAATCTTCAATTTCTTCTTGTAACTATGATTATATTTAATCTATAATCAGAGTTGCTGAAACTCAAGTTAATAAGGAGATACTACAAAAAAATCTTGGGAAAGCTCAAGAAGCCAAGCTTTTTTGATTATTTATTTATTAATTCATTGCATTTAAAAGCCCATTAATCATTGGCTAACTTACATATGGCTATAAGTGAACAGTTGTATTTTATTTTTGTTTCATGATACATGGATCACTTAGGCCAAACTGCACTAAATACAATGCTTATAAAAATAAAAACAGTATTCAAAAGAAATTTGTAAAAAGCAAAGACTAGCATATAACATCCAATAATATTCAAAAACTTTAAACAGTAATTTTTAAATCAAATAAGTAAATATAGTAATAACATTAATTCCATCAAAATATATAAATATAAAAAATTAATTTGTAAAAATAGTGTAAAAGTATATAACTCATGTAAAAGAAAACTGTGCTTAAAACATCATTATTATTAAAATTCTTTACAAATAAAATTTTAAGTGATTAAAAACAAAAACAAAATTAAAATGCAAAAAATGTTCACAACAGTAAAATAAAAAACACTAATAAAAATGTATTTCACAGTAAGTTCACATTTGAAAAAATTGCAAATATCTTAGTCTTTATTCATCAACAGATAGCAAATAAGGGAATTTGACTGTGTCCTAAAAATAATTTTTCTAGAATTATATTTTTCTGTTTCTACAGTACCTTGATTTCAAATACTAGAAAACTATTTGATATCATAATGTTGCAGAGTTTATTACAGATTTGGTTATCCTATCTATTATTAAAATTATAGAAACTTAATTTAATAAAACTAAATATCATTTTTGAAATCTGTTTTGATGCATGAATTATACGGAATAATTTTCTGTTAGTTCAATAAACTATTTTTTTATCAATAATCTTAAACTTTCAAGTTCTGTTCATAACATAATGTTTATACAATTAATTCAACAAGCACTTTAAATAGGAATACTAAGATTTAATATTAGTGAAAATACAGTTACTAATAATAATATATGGTAATATCTTCAGCCTTCTATGGTTCTGTACAGTGCATCAAACATGTGTGAAAGGAAAAGAAGGCTAAAAAATGTTACTACCAGGAATTATTAGTAAATGCATTTTTACCAATAATAAATTTTTAGTATCCTGCTTAATGTGTTTGTTAAATTTTAATGATTATTAATTTAAAAAAAAAAAAAAATCTATTAACAGATAAATTTTAAAATATTTTTAAAAGCCTGAAGATTGGGATTTTTCTTAAATAAGCTCAATGAGGGATTCTTGGTCATTTGTTTACTTGTGAGAAAATATATTTTTTGAATCAAGCTGATTTGTGCCAGCAACTATATCTATGATTTCACTAAATTTTAGAAGGTACAAATCCAAGTTAATACTAATAGCACTACCAGACATTTATTATTGTTTATAAAAGATTAAGTGGAAAATTGAAGAACCTTTTGATATCAGTTCACACTTTTTTGTTTTTGTATAATAACAGAAAAATATATTTACCAAAATATTTTAACTTTTATCTGATTTAGAAATATATAAATTGAAAAAATTATCTTTTCTAAAGATTAATTGCATTTATCTGATGTCATTTATAATTTGAAATAAACTGCATGAATTAAATTCATGCAGTTTATTTCAAATTAAAATAGTATGCATCAAATTTATTGAATATGGAATGGATCGAATTTTACTTATTTCATTTAAATTTATTATGAAAGTTTTTTAATAGTTTTTGTATGTTATAATAAATGCAAATTAAAAAACATTATATTCAAAACTGTCAGTATATAATTAAAATCAATTTTATATATTAAATCATGTTTTATTTGAGAGAAAAATTGAAATTTGTAGAAAATTAACAATTGTTTGTTATAACATGATATAGTTGTGTTCTTGTGAGGGATTATTCTACAAAAAATCATGTAATAAAAATTACAGGACAATTATAGGAGCATACCATAAATACTATTTCAAATCATATTTAATAAATCTAAGTCAAAGGATAGCACAGTTAAATAAATGTATGTTAAATTATTATTTGTTAATAAAATAATACATTAAATTTAACATTCTCTTGAAAAGATTAGTTTTAAAATATTTTTCATAACAGGTTGTCATTTCTATTTGAAAGAATGAGAATGTATATGCAGGATTTTCACTTTTTTCTTAAGGTCTTCAGAAACTGATAATGATTTTTCTTTTATGATGGAAAAGCTCATTTCATATGATTTTCTTGTTTGATCTTCTATCCACATATTTAGAAGTTTCTCCAGCTCAAATTTTCTTTGACTCTAATCTCAGAAATTTATTAATTCTTAGATTTGTTCAACAAAAACATATGTTTCAGTATTTTTGGCATTGTCTCTAATAGTATATACAGTAGATTCCTTTGTTTCTATTGCACAAACAATATCATGTCCTTCCAATCATGTTCAAAATGATTTATAGCATCCAATTTCTCTTCAAATATTATATAGTCTATTTTATAATAGTAGAAAAAATTATTGCATTTCCTATAAGTCATTGTAATTTAGAAACATGCAAATTATTATATCAGAATCATAAAATAGATAAATACTAGTAAAAACTAGAAAAACTAGGTAATACTATAGACATTTCTTTTTTTCTGGTCTGAAAACCATCTAATTAGCTTATTTGAATCCACTTTTCAAATTAAATTATTATTTATTAATTTAACTCATAACTGTAATTCATTAATGCATATTCAGTGGTGACATATTAAATGATGCATTAAATATTTTTATGTTATTTGCATAGCATTTTATTGTTGAATATCTCCAGTACTACTATATTTCCTCGCATGACTACTGGATACTTGAATATGTTATTTATTGAATGATAATGATGCAATAATTTTTTCCACTACTGTATATTTGTCATCACCAATTTGATCACAAAATGTTTCTTGTAAGCATTTTCGTCAAGAAATTTTAAATGAATGAAAATTGCGGCATTCTTTTCAATTATTATTTTTCAATATAGCAAGTCAACTGTGATGTAATAATCATATATAAACTCAGTTGTTTAAACCTGAATTTCTCTGTGCATTACAAAATTTAAAATATTGGGATCAAATTCAAAATCCAACATAGGTATGCAAATATCACATTTTACAAATAGTGTTCATATATTCATTAATCACATTATAGCCAATTATCATTAGCAAGAAATAAGTGATAACAGATGACTATTTTCTACAGCAAAAATATTTAAAATAATCACTCTCTTTAAGCAATTTTATGAATATTTTAATTTTCCTGCAGTATACTAAGATTATTTCACTAAAGAAAAATATTTATGCATTTAAAAAAGATCAAAATATGATATTTGAACAATATACAGGTATTTTAAAAATGTCTATGATATTTAAAATTCTTATAGTTTCTGAAAATCAAAAACATTACATAGTCTGTATACAGAGAGTTTGTTTCTAAAACAAATATCATGTGATATCATAGCATTTAAACAGATTTGATTGAAGATGGAAATTCAGTTCTTTCTATTTAACTAATAATGTAGACGACAGTCAGTTATGAAAACCAATTACTTTTGATGTTTCAATGTTCATTATAAAATGTAGTAAGAATAAAATTTTGGAAATCTGATAAATCAGTGTGATAAACAATTTATTTTTCAGAAATATTTTTATTCAGATTATTATAGTCACTATTTCAAAATTAAAATAACGAAATATTTAATTTTTATTGAATTATTTTCCTTAATTTTTTATTATATACAAGGGGCGTTCCGAAAGTAAGTTTCGTCATTTTTTTTCCACACGGAAACTTTATTGTAAAAAAAATACACCATGGCATCATGAACTATACACCTTTCACTATTTTTCGACATAGTCGCCACCGACATTGAGACATTTGTCGTAGCGTGCAATCAGTTTGAAGAGACCACTCTGGTAAAACTCGGTGCTCTGCGATGCAAGGAATTGTCGCACAGCTTGCTCCACCTCAGCATTGTTTTGGAAGTGACGTCCCGAGATTGTG
>WUQG02029340.1:0-11094 GCA_011317285.2 Androctonus mauritanicus
AATGTAATCTGAACTGCTTAACTTAATGTAAATATGTATAAAGGTCTCAATAAAAAACTTTTTATATAAAAAAAAAAAAAAAATTAGAAGGATTCCTTATTAGATGCATTAATTTGTTATAAATGTTGTCATAATTTGTCATAAAAATATTAATTATAGAATAATTGTAAAAATGTAGTCCAAAATTCGATTGTAATCGATTTTATAATTATTGTATCTGATTTTATGACAATTTGTTTTGAACTAAAGATAGTTTTCTACAAAATTTCCTTCTTGCTGATAATAGCTTTCTTTTTATTTTTATCACCATATCTGGAAATATCTGAGAAAGAAAGGAAGTAAACTTAATAACGAAACGACAAAATATTAGGCGTATCAGATATCCACAAACGAGAATTCATCTCTTATAACAAATATATTTTCTTATCTCTAAGGGAAAAACACCACCAAATTTAGTCTTCTAGAATATATATTGGCTAGAATATCTTCTAGAATATATATATATAAGCTGGTTCCTTATTCAGTTTTCAGCGTTAATCAGAAGACGATCGAAAGATCGATAATCAGAAGAGTTGTTGAAGATGTAAAAATATATAGTTAGTATACAGAAGCCATATTATCTTCGTCGAAGGAAGACGATGATGGTATCATATTCGAAGAAAAGCTAATTCAAAGAAATTATGTTGAGAATGATAACAAAAAAGAAGAAATAGGAAGTGTCTCTAGTACTATTCAGACTCCACGCTGTATCTGTTTCAGATATGCGTTCACAGCATAGTGTCTGAATAGCTCTATTCATTAGTCAAATATAAAATTATCAAAGTTTTATTGTATTGTCGATTTCATTCTAATTTTTATTAAGCTTATTTGTCTGTATATTCGTATAGTTAATTGTTCATTTAGATTTACAGATTAACTGTATTTTCTATTCAATTTATTTCTATATAAATTAATTTTAATTTCTGAAATCTGGTAAACAAAAGATTTTATTAAAATTATTAAAATGAATAAATTAATTTTTTATAATATTTTAGCATTCTCTAAATTTTTTAGACATTTTTAAAAAATATTTTACTGTCTGTTTTTATCCAAAGGAGAATTATAGGGTTAGAAAGTACAGTATACTGTTTTTTTATATAGAACAACAAGGTCACATTGAAGTCGTAAACAATAGAAGCAAACCAATTAAAGTTAAAAGTAGTCTGAAGTACTGTACAATAATTTCACATACGTTAAGGTCAAGGTCAAAATATTTTTATAAAAACGATTCCCACAAAAATAAGCATAATTTTGATACATGAATGACGCTAATATCCGTATTAGCAATAAATAATTTATAATAATCTTACATAAATAGAATTTTCGTGGAACACAAATTAAAATAAACTGTGAGGTCATTTTCTCCTTACAGTTATTTGCGCTCTTTCAAATATACTTATAACAATAGTTTTTTTCATGAACCAAAAATTGAGATATGACTGAAAGCTTTGTCATTTCCTTTCATGCAGTTTGAAATTAAAGAATATGAAACTAAAGAAGAAGGAAAAATCAAATTAAAATCACTAATGAGATTCGTGATAGCTTGAAGCATAAACTGTAAGAAAAATGCCTGCTGTGAATGAAATTTATATTATGGTCTTTATTATCTTATATATAAACTATAATATATTTATCAATTAACTATATAATACATCTACAAATAAACATTTATGCATTTATTGATAATAATTAATTACAATTTTGTATAAATTATATAGCCTAATTATAAACTTGCAAAATTCAACGTAATCGTGATAATCTAAGTTATGCTTATTGAATTTACTAATAGAACAAAAATTGTTATTTAAGACGTATATAACACAATGAAATGAATGCATCAATGATAAAATTATCAGTATTCTAGCGTAAAAATTTTATATTTTATTATTTTTATTTTATAAAAATGTTTATAAACGTAAACCAACCAGTAAGATTATAAAATAGTATTCATATGTTTCGGTAATGATTTGTGTTTTATTAGAGACTTTTATTTCAATTTCTACCTACTTTTTATAATAATATATGCTCAATGTCTGCATATATATATATAAGTTATACTACTTATAAAATGTAATTATCTAAATAAAAATTATCATTTAGTTAATTTAGTAACTAAATTATTATTTAGTTATAAAAAATATCATTTAGTATTCCTACCAACAAAAAATGGTGAGTATAACTAAAATAATATAATTTTACAATTTAAGTATGGTGAGTATAATTTTAGTTATACTTACCATACTTAAAATTTTGTTGGTTTTTGTTGGTTGAAATATTTTTGCCATGATTGTTAGAGATTAAAATTTCAAACGTTCGTTGAAGAACAAATACCTTATAAATTTAGTTTAAATATTTTTGTCCGACAGATCAAAGTCCTATAAATTATCAGAGCAGGGTCCATAAAACCGAATTTCTACTATAATAACAATTATTGTATTAAAATTCGACAAAACATTTTTATGTACTTTAAACTTATCATCATCATCAGATTTTCTCCCCAAAAGCAGGTCTCTACCAGTCCCTTTAAACTTATATACAGTATATATAGTTTTAAATTTTATAAGCTTTAATGATATTCAAACTAATAAATTTGGTTTGAATATCTATCTGTAAGATTTATTCATTCAATACGTTTCGGGCATGATAAGTTTCTATATAAGTAGGTTTGATAGAACGTTTTGGGTCAAGGTCTATAGTGTCGAAACGGACGCTAAGGCCGAAGATGATATAGCATTTTAAGGAGGACTGAATTCAAATTTTGTGTGTAATATAATCATAAAATAAATTAAAAGTAAAATAAAAAGATTGAATAGAATTTAAAAATCGATATTATAAAAAATTTCTGGGTATGTAAAGCTGAGAAGCGCTTATATCTCCATATAATCTATAACAAAGATGTTTTGTGTACGATCTACTCAGTTCTGAATTTAAATATTTTATATGTATTTTTTAAATATCATAAACCATCATAGAGGTACGTTATAACGATCTCTATCGGTAATAAGTCGAAAGAAGAATTGATTTTTAGATATTTATAGAATGTCGATTGGTGTAAAAATCATATTGGCCATTCTAAATCACTAAACTATCGAAGGAAAGATAAAGAAATTATATATTGTCAGGCGGAACTTGACAGCTAACAAATGTATGATAAATCTTATTTTTTTAATCTGCATTTAATAATGATTTATCTTGACCTAGACAGATGTGCTTACACAATACAAGAAATGATTACGGTATTTTTATTATAGAAATAACGAACTCTAATCCGCACCGATAAAAAAGTTTAACTTTCATTCGTGAATAAAATATCTAATTTTTTTTAAATTCAATTCTATAAATATATATAAATAATACTAAAAAATCCAGTTCGTTGTTGTATTAACCTTGACCACAAGTTTATGACCTTTCAAAATTTCCCATTTCAAAATATTTTTTAATAATTTATCCGTTATTGTTTTCTTTAGATTGTTAAGATTAAAAACAGATGTTCTGAATCTTATTTTATATTCAATAAATTCTGTAATTTTTTTTATTAAATATTCTGTTAATTGCACAAGACAATTAATTAAAGAAATTTTTATATTCTGTTATGAAAGTAGCTAGATATTTTTAAATATAGCCTATATAAATGCGATATATTTTTAATATCTTTTAAATCAAAAGTTAAAATTTACAAAAATTCGAAACAAATTCGAGTTTTTAGTTCATTTCGTATCAAAATTTTAAAATTTGTATAAATTGCAAGAATAAATAGAAATTTATATAGAAACGATTTATTATATTATATATAATAAATCGATATATAATAAAGTTATATAGAAACGATATTATTATATATAAATCGTTCTATTATATAGAACGATTTATTATAAATATAATAAATCATTCTATGTGAATTTATGACTAAGAACCGCTAATATAGTATTCCAAATCGAATCCTCTATTGTAAGTTCTTAATCAAGAATCCTCAACTGATTAATTTTATTCGAGATTCAAAATTATTTAGCTTTGAGATAGAAAAGATTTAAGGCTTTAGATCCTTTTGGATCTGCGGATTCCAGTAGTATTAATAAGCTAAATTCCATTACCATATATAACTTGGTATTACCCGTTTTCTTACTATTACCCGTTTTCCGATTGTTCTACCGAAAAACTAGTAATGAGCAGTTACACATGATTACAAATCATTGGCGATAAAAGCTTTTCTTTTTGCATTATTATGATGATATAATTTTATAAAAAGTAAATATTTGGCATTTGTTTTAAATTGAAAAAAATATCTTTTAAATATGAAAAATAATTATTCCTTTGCAGTTAAAACTACAGTATATTTGAAAAAAATTTATTTAAATTTAAAAAATTTTGATATTTATGCAATACAGTACTGTACTTGTATCGCTAATATCATTAAAAATTGAGAAACGAATAAATAAATTTGTACCGCTGGAGTTTATTAATGATATTAAAAAGTTCCATATTATTCTTATTCGAAAACATTAAAGCAAAATGGATAATAATTTATAATAAATATCACGCTAGAAAAGGCTGTTTTTCTTATCCAATTTCTGATGAATAAGTTTTATATTATGAAAGGCAAAATTTGATAAAATTAGCGAAATCTAAATGCTATGATGATAGATTGACGGGAAATGTTTCAATACACATTTATAATGTTTTAAATATTCTTTATTTTATTGCGATCTGTTATCGAAGAATTCATGATGACGTTGTATTTGCACAATATCGTTCAGATTAGTTTGCCCTTTTATTATTTTTTATTTTTTGGAGAATTTAACTCAAGGTTATGAATGACGTCAGCAGTTAACTCACCTGCTGAAGTAGTTTGTGTTCAAGGTTAAGAAGGTTAAAACCATGTCAATTCTATTCGAAGTCTATAATCGAATATTGTATAGTATTCGTTTTTTAATTTTTTTGTTTAAAATTTATAAAAATAATTTTATATTATGATATTAAAAATAGTAATAAAGACAAATTGTGTAAAACTTAAAGAAAATATCATTTCTTCAACTAAACACATTATTTTTTTTTTTAAATGTTCAAAATAATAATGTTCAAAAATTATGATATAAGATTGCAATTTAATTTAATAAATCAAGTATATTTAATTAATATTTAATTTTTTTTATCTATTTCTTTAATATTCATTGAACAATTCAAAAAGAAATCCTGAGGAAATTATTGCAGTATATTTGCTAATTCTTAAAAAAAAAAAAAGCTAAATATTGTATAAAGAAAACCAAGAGATATATCAAAATCGTTTCCATCATTTTTCCTTAAGCAGAGCACCATTATCTATTGTATTTAATAAAAAAAGTAATCTAAAACCATCAATAAAACAAAATAATAATATGGCATTAATTGGGATATTTTTTAAAATTATAAACAAGTTGAAATGATCTTATGTCATTATCATCATCATCATCATCAGAATTTCTTATTTCATCCACTGCTATACATATATACATGTATATATGTGTCTCCTTTTGTTTCCAGATTTACTTACCTTGTACCATCTACATCCACTAGGAGATAGTGTCTGGAGAACACACACGACCCAGATTTTATATCAAAATTATCAAACATATAATTGATCTCAAATTATAATAATGATTAGAATTAAAATATTAGAGTTTCCACACAGCTACGACTCGGTTCCGACCAATAACTAAATGACAAAAATGATATCGTTTCGAAAGATTATTGGTAGTCTTTTCAGTAATTCAAGTTTAGTTCGAACCTCCGATACCAGATGCTGTATTATCGTAAAATTTCTCTATTCCAAGAATGTCCTTGCTCTAATCTTATAAATTATTTCTATTCTATCTTCTATTATCTCTAATAAAGATCATCTGTTATATTAAATCGCTGACGGCGAATTTTAATATTTTGGGTTGATCGGCTCGTGCTGAAAACATAACGATAAAAGACTATTTTTAGCGGTCAACGATACGACCGAAACAGATACGAAAAACAATGATACGATTCACAATCACGTGCATGCACAGATTTTGAACTTTATTGGTCGGAGTTGAATCGTAGCTGAGCGGAAACGATCTTCTGTTTTCGTCTGCGCATGTGCGAGGTTGTGAATCGTATCGTCTCTTTTCGTAGGCTATCTGTTTCGATCGGACCGTTAAATGATAGAAACAGTCTTTTATCGTCGAGCTTTCAGACGAGCCGATTCAACCCAGAATATTAAAATTGGCCGTCAGCTGTTTAATATAATAGGTGATCTTTATTAGAGATAATATAGGATAGAATAGAAATAATTTATGAGAATCAAGAAAATTTAGATGATCATCGATGACGATAATACAGCATCTGATGTCGGAGGTTCGAACTAATCTTAAGCAACTACCGATAACCTTCTGAAAAGATACCATTTTTATCGTTTAGTTATCAGTCGGAGCCGTGCCGCAACAGCGCAGAAACTTCCAATTATCTATAATAAAAATCATTTATTATCAATGCGTATCAGAGAAGAAGAAGTACAAGAGAGGCAGAACCCCGGACCTCAATTTTCATGATTTTAGGGACTTTTTACCACTGTATATTTGTCAATTTTGTCATTTTAAATGTCAATGAGCTTTTGCGAAATAAATAAATGTTGTAATTGAATAGATATTAAATATTATTATTTTCATTTTCTTGTCCACAGTTTTATTTTAAATTTTGAAGGCCTCAAAAATATTAGTTGTCTTTGGCCTCGCATTTTCTCTGAAAGGCACTGTTTGTTATATTAAATCGCTGACGGCGAATTTTAATATTCTGGGTTGCATTGGATAGCAAAGACCCTTCCTTCTCGTCCTGAAAAACCTAACGAAAAAAAAATGTTTTTTATCAGTCAACCATATGACTGAAACAGATAGGAAAAGGAACGATACGATTCACAATCTCGCGCATACTTTATCGATCAGAATTGAGTCGTAACTGTGCGGAAACTCCCTATAAAATGCTAAAAATAATTGAATTAAAAATATTTTAATCGTTATCTAATTTTTAAATTGAAAGAAATGGCGAATTTAGGTTGTAAAATTACGTTTGAATATCAGATTAATACAGTATATCAATTTAAAATTTAAAATATATTCAGGTCAATATTTAAAGCTCGATATGTTTATTTAAAAATAATAGGGAAATGAATAATATTGCACGAGAATTGCAATACCATATCTATCTATCTAAGCTGGTTAAATTAATGACAATTAATCCTGAGCTGAAGAATACAGAGCATTGGAACCAGAAGAAAGATAAATATTAAAAATTTTACATATACATATAAAATTTAATTATTTTACCTTGAAAATTAAAAAAAAAATTTCGTTTGGACTTTGTAATCAAAATAATGACTGATTCAGAACACTGAAAGAATATATAATAATGATAAATTACATGCAATGTAAATATAATGTTTAAATTAGATATTAAATTATAATAATATTATTATACCGTCGTTAGTTATGCACTGCACGCAACTTTATTTGTAAAAACTGTTGTTATTCATTGTTTGTTAATATTTTATATGCATTGTTTGTATGAAGAATCCTTCAACTTATCATTGCCCACCCACTTCTTTATCTATTATATATGCAAAGAGGTCATAATAATTTACAATTAATAATCCTATAACAACATATTTACATTATCTGCTTTATTTACAAACTGTTTATCATATCAATAATCTGTATGTAGATTTTGGCGTGTTCTTAGATTAAATTATCTTCTGTTGTTTAGTTTGGATAACCTTTTTCCCAATGGTTCAAAGCCATTTTATTAAATATAGTCATGATTTATTTGTATTATTTTATGGTATTTAACTCTATATTCACAGCTGATTACATTACTTAAATCAATTACAGTATTTTATAAAATTATTGATGCAATATTATTCAACGTAGCATAACAATCGAATTTCATATAAAGGTGATTTATTTAATTCATAAAAAACAACCATCGCGTCCAATAATAATCACGGAAATCCCTTTGTTTGATAATCAAAATTAGATATTCGAGTAAGTTTTTATCACGTAACACCAATACAATTGTTGTTAGTTAATTTGGCAGACGTGCTTTTGTTTCAATAACCTTGAGCAAATCAGAATTTTTTCAACTTAAAATTCTATGAGAGAATCTAGAAATTAAAAATGAAAATTTTCTGTATTTTTAATGTATTTATGTTTATAATTAAAACATTGCATTATACGTCTTTAATTGAATCTATATCCCTCGTGGAAACATGAAATCAAAACGTTTCATTTCTTCTTGCAGTAGTTTTATTTCATTAAACATTTATAACTAATTATTCTGCAATATTTTTTTAATCCATATTTTGAAAATAAAAAAATTATTTTAAACTTTCGTGAAAAGAGAAACTTTTATGTTGAAGAACATTTCGAAACGAGATATTCAAGGTTAATTATATTAAGAAGGCACGTGCACGAGATTAAAACACACTAAACTTGTCCATTGTGAAATATTACGGAAACAATGCTATAATTCAATGATAATGGAATACATTATAAGAAAAGAACAAATAAATTTTTCTACAATTGAACAAAACAACAATGAAATTAGTTGTCATATAATAAACAATTTTAAATTTATGAAGAAGTGTTTATCCAGAATATACAGTATAGAATTAGGATGTCACAGAAGGCTGAATCATTAATTTTTTTAATATAACATCCATTCTCATTCTCAACCTTTCTATTTTCGTGGATGGAACTGAAATGATGGGCGGAATAAAAAGCGTTATTTTTTTATTTTTCATTTTTCATTAATTTAAGAAAGAATTTAAACATATATAATAAATTTTTGTAAATTGAAAAATAAAAATAAAAAATAATATATATGTTATTTTTTATTTTTGCAAAGAGATTAATATATATAGGCCCTATATATCGATTAGATACCAAAATACGGCATAGTAATAACATCATCGTCTTCAGAACACAAAATCAATACAATAGTAAACAAATTCATTCATAAACATATAAACAGCATTCATTCTTTATATTTATTTATGAATATGAATTAATTAGCATTTAAATTCTAATATTTAATGTGCAAGTTGAGCTTGAATATAGTTTTGTCATATCTAATATAATTTTGATCAATTTTATTTGCATTTAATTTTAATAGAAACATGAGTGAAAAACCGGTATCAAAGATAAGTATGATCGTACTGAAATGTTGTATAATAAAATTACTTGGCTTTTTTAATTACCAATTAAAAAGTCTATACTCCACGTAATTCTTCCTTTTAATCAAAATTTCTACAGATTTTGTTTTGTTTTTTTTTAATTGATCTAGCAAATTTCCTATTGCACAAAAATATTTATTATTTAGCTCTCTAAGATTGAGAAATCATCAAGCAAAGTTTCTTGAACTGAAATCTGACTTCTCATTTTCGTTTTTGAAATTTCCAGGAAAGCATTAACGGATTATTTAAATTTATGCAAGAACAGTGTTCAATATTTATAATTAGCTCTGCAATCAATCTTAGAAGTCAGTTTATTTGTTTCGTAACAAAATTTCTTAAGAGATGGAAATGCATTCATTTATATATTTTTAATCATTAATTCAAATTTATTTACTTATATAATTATTATTATTTTTTCGGTCGCATTGCAATAGTAGTCTATTATGATTTTTTAAATTTGAATTTAATTCATTATGTTGTCCAAAAATACTAGTTAAATATGCAAAAATTATCGATCATAACTCAATAAAAAAGCAATAAGAAATACCAAATTTTGAATATATATATATATATGCCTGTACACTCCAATAATAATACAGATAGAAAGTACTGTATACTAATACTTTCAATCGGAGAAAAACGATTTGACTTCAAAGCTATCTTACTTCAATATACAAATGAATATTATTACTCAAAAAGTTAGTCAAAATCGATCATTCGACCCTTTTCATTACTGTATCTGAATTTATACACCTTTTTATTGAAAATTCAAAGTAATCAATTTCGGATTTATTGAGAATGAACCGAATATCATTTAATATCATATCAGATATAATAACCATTTCGAATTAGGGATATTCAATCTGTATTAATTATGTTTTTAACACAATAATAATTTTATCTTATACTCTGAAACACAGAACAAACATAAACTTTTGCAAACTTAAATTGGATTTAAAAATTATTATCGTTTTTCTATTTTTTCCTGAATTTATGGAAATTCGTGTACTTCTCCAAGGTATAGATGAAATTAATTAAATCAATGAAATTATGGTAAATGGCAAATACAAATATGAACCTTTCATTTGTGTGCTTTTACAAAAAATATATTGAAATTCATCACTTTAAATATTAACCATAATATAACCAATAATAAATTAAATATTATTTTTTCTGTCCGAAAAATTCAGTTACGATAAAGTTTTTGTTAACAGATGACGCCACTTTCCATTTTGTTGAGTAGTAGGGCAAAACAGGACCTTTCATAGGCTGCTCACTTATTCTGAGGAATCAGTAGAATTATGGATGACAAGGATCGACGAGCCAGATCCGGATTCAATGAATAAATTTTCCAAAAGATAAAGCCTGGAATTTAACCCGGTTTCTCCAGGATGGAAAGCAGAAGCGTTTTCATGCGGTCAGTCCAGACGATGTTACATATTGAATTAAGATTTAGTTAAGCCATCGAATTACACATAGGGTGTGTTTGAATAGCGGTGACTTTTAGAGCCTTTATCATCTGCCTATATTCCCATAATAAGATCAACCGGAATATTGAAGGATGGAATTCAATAGACCGGGCATGGATTCTTTCTGAAAAACAGGTGTGAGACCCGGAATTGAATTCAATTCTTCTAAGGTGGTAAGCGAATGCTTTACCATATGGTCATCGGCCTACTAGAACTCACAAGGTTTATCATTTTATAGCTTATTATAACGCAAATGCTAAAAAATGAATATCTTTATATTTATAGTATTTGTGTTTTAAAAATATATGAGGCGTTGCGGATACTAAGGGCGAACTCAACAAACGCTGATTTTGAGAAAAA
>WUQG02029351.1:0-11093 GCA_011317285.2 Androctonus mauritanicus
CAATTGATGATTAATTTTAGTTGCAGGAATGTGATTTGTATGAATAAAACAAATTATGGCTCGTGACTTTTTTGGGCTAGTTTTCTATTTCCATCTTGAAATGATTGCTTCTGCTTTCAGTTTCTTACATGAGATGGCATTATAAACATTGTGTATCATTAAATAAGAATTAGAGTGATGTATATTATATTAAAATATATAACATTTTAGGCTACCTTGTACAAGGTAGCCTAAAATGTTATATATTTTAATATTGTGTATCATGTTTATATTTCAAGGCATATCAAGCATTCCTAAAATAACTTTTAACATCCTTTAATTTCATATGTTGCAGTGCTGTAAGTCTTATAAATTTACTTTTGGTATTATCCTCATATTATTAATTTTTTCTTTTATTCAATTTAATAATTAATTAAATAATATCACATTTAAAATTGTACTTTTTTTAAATGTGATATTTCTGGTAAATCTGAAATTTTTATAAATTTTGACTGTTCCTGATTAAGTTTGATTATTACAGGTCCAGTGGCTACAACAGTCATGTCCCATGCAACAGTAATGCGACTCAATCTTGATTTCAGACAGCAAGAAGAAATGTCAGGTTGTGGTCGTACTCTTGCTCTTCAGTGTGCCACCAAGGATCCTCCAAATTGTGCTCTTAATGCTTTAACGTTATGTGAAAGTGAACCATTTGCCTTTGAGGCAGCATACCAAATAGTGGTAGATGCAGCAACGACAAATGTAATGACATCTTCCCAATTATTTACTGTGGCTAGGTATATGGAGCATCGAGGATATCCACATCGTGCTTATAAACTTGCAGTGTTAGCAATGAAAGGTGTTCATTTGGCATATAATCAAGATAACCATCCTGCAATTAATGATATTCACTGGGCATGTGCACTTGCCCATTCATTAGGAAAATCTGAACTAACAAACCTTGTGCCACTGCTTGTAAAAAATGTGCAATGTGCCACCGTGTTGTCGGACATCTTACGTCGTTGCTCAATGGCTGCTCCAGGAATTGCTACTTTAGATGCAAAACGACGTTGTATTAAACCTCTTTCCCTCGATAAGCCTCCTTTAAGGCAATTACTGGAAGCTGCCATTACTGCATATGTGAATACTACCCACTCCCGTCTAACTCATATTAGTCCACGTCATTATGGAGATTTTATAGAGTTCCTGAGCAAAGCAAGAGAGACTTTTCTCCTAGCACCAGATGGCCACTTACAATTTGCTCAGCTTATAGACAATATGAAATCTGCCTATAAAGGAAAAAAGAAATTAATGTTTCTAGTCAAGGAGAGGTTTGGTTAAGCAAGAAAGATAACTGTGATGAATTCAAAGATTTCAGTAAAGATTGATGGCCTTTCCTTGATGCATTTTTTGTGACATGACAAGGTAACCAAAGATAGTGCTTTCAAATAAGACAAATATCATGAAGAATGTTTGTAGATCTGTGCTCTCTGCTCTTTTTTGTAAATTGTTTGTTTAGTATATGTAAAAATGTAAATGTGATTGTGATACTGTTTGCAGAATTGGACAAATATTTTGTTTTTGTCTATTCTTTCCTTATCCCTTTGTCAAAATTGCCAAAACCTCATTTATATGCATAGGTTTTTATAATGTTGAAGACAGATACTGTCCTCCATAGAGGAAGTTAATAGTGCATGGAAGCAACACCCTTTGCCTATACTCAGAATGGTACTGAGATAGAATCTAATATTGTGATATAACTATTTTTCACAAAAATAAGAAATTTACTTCCAAATGAAAGAGGCAATCACAATAAATAACAATACTATCTGTGTGGATATCATTCATACTTTAAAAGTTTATCCTCATTCATCTAATCCTATAACATATTTCAAGAATACTGATTTTGGAAAAGACAATTGTGTCTCAAATTTCATTTACAACTAAGAATCAAATGGTGCATGAATTTTTTTACCTTTAAAGTATGCATCATGAAGAGCATCAACCAGCGATAGCTCCCAGAAAGAATATTATATCGAGGATATTGAAATATAAGAAGTTTTCTATCAAATGGATAGTCAGTAAAGTGTGCTTAGGCCATTTTTAATATTGAACTGCCACAACTGTATGATTCCTTGGCAGAACAAACTGTCCACAGAGCAAGCCCATTCCATATATATATTATATATATATATGTATGTATAAATATATGTATACACAGTATATCTAGAGCTATCTATGTATACATATAAATATAAATATATATATATATATATATATACACATATATACATACATATTTCCACAGATATCTCATTTTATCACTGTGGAAGATGATTTGTAGGACTCAGGACATGAAACTGTTAGAGTGAAAATTCTGGCAGTGCACATTTTTTTTTCTTTTTTGTGTAAATTGCTTATATGTATAGGACAGCCCTTTGGAGCTATTAAACAATACTACTAGTTTCTCTAGGCACTGAAATTTATAGAACAAATGAGTCTGGTAGAATCTTCTGAAGTTTGTATTGTATTGTATTGTATGGCTGAACATGGTCATGTTAATGATGATAAGCAAAGGAACCACTCCAGGTGAGTCAGCAGGTTCTGGACAATTGTTTTAAAATTGAGTATCTATATAAAGAAATGGTGCAATTGACAGTAGATGATTTTGTTGTGAGAAGGTAATGAATTGTCCTTTGTTAAAATAACATTTATCGTTAGCTGGTTAATAGATAAATCATTTTGCAACCCCCAAAGAAAGATAACAGTTGTGAATAAGCAGCTTAAACTTTTATTTTAACAAAACTTATAAATAATGTTAAAAGTCCCAAAATAAACAAAAAATATGATATAATTATTTGCACAATGCCTTAAAGAATGTGCTACAAATTCTAATTAATATTTCTTTAAAAAATTATAACTTTTTTTTTAAATGAGGCTAATTTAAATTAATAATAAAAAAGATATGTTAGATGTTTCATTTATCAAAGTGAAATATATTTAATATTGTTTTTAATGTGAATGCATGTATATAATTATATATTATAAATTAGAATATATTAAATTTGTTTGATAGATTTAAATATGATATAAATTAAAGATTAGATAAATTTAATTAAGCTAATTTTTTCTGGATGGCAGCATTAGAGTATTTTATATATAAAAAAAAAATTCTTTTTGAGTCATTTATAAAATTTTATATGTAATTTTGTTTGTATGAAACAGGTTTTTTTTACTTAATGTATATTTTAATTTCATATTTTTTTTTAAAGCTAAACATTTAACTATTTATATAATATATATAAATAATCATCAAAAAATTGAAATAATTATTATTCCCATATCATTATTTTGTATTATAAAAATAATTTTTAATGTTAAATTATACAGAAATCTATCTTGAAAATATTTAAACATATCTTTAGATTATTTAAAAACCAAGTTGCAAATAATAATCATGAATAAATATTTACTTTTAAATTTGAAAAAATAATAATGCAAGAAATTTCTGATTATCTAAAATTCTAGATTCAGGATTTACATTTTATCATGATTAGAAATCATTAAAAATTATTTAAGTTCTTTTGATATTAACTATTTATACACTAATCTACAATTGCTTTTTAAAGTATTGTAATAATAATTTTAAATTTAATATAATTTATGTTCCTTGTTTTCTTAATCACTTGATAATCAGAAATTTACTCTGCTAAATTATAAACATTTATATTTAATTTTATAAAAATATTATAGTATAAAATAATATAATAATCATAATAATAATTATTATTATAAATTAATAATTTTCAAAAAAATGATCATATAATTTGTATTTATTTAAATTTTGTATATAATAATTTTAATTTTGTTTTTCTATTTTTAATCCTTTGTAAAAATTTTTAGTTAGTTTCTAAATTCAGGCATGAAATTTCATGGTATTTCTTAAATTCCTTGTTTCTTTAAAATCATTTAAAATCAGAATGAATCTAAAATGTGTGTTAGTTATGATAAAATAATATTTAAATGTTTAAAAATGGAAAAATATATTTAAGCTATTTTGAGTATATTTAAAACGAAAATTTTTCTGAAAAATTCTATATTGAATATAAATTCATTTGACTTCTTTTTATTCTATTTATTTACAAAATAAATCAGAATTCAAGTTAAAATGTGATTTTAAAATACTTAGAAATAAATGAAATTAATGAGTTTTAGGCAGAAAAACTTCATTTCTGCAAAAATAATGTCAATTTTATTAATTGTCTATTTTTTTTTCCTTAATGAATAGTCAATTTAAAATTTGCTGTTCAACCTTAAAATGATTTTCATAAATTTTGTATTTATTTTTTAATTAAAAAAATCAAAATATATTTCATTAATTTAAAAGATAAATCTATTCTAACATATAGATCATAATTTAAAAATGAAAACAAGATATATTATTGAAAATTCAAATTTTAAATACATAGTAGAATAAAAATCAAAATTGCTTTAACTTTTTACATACAAATCTTTGGCAGTAAAATTTTTAATTACTTAAAAATTAATAATTACTTTTACTATTACTAAATTAATAATTACTTAAAAATTTTAGAGCTTGTATTTTTTTAAGCCACATAAATATAAAAATTTATTGAAAATTTAATTAGTTTGTGGAAAGATATATATAAAATTTAATCACATCAGTAGTTATTGCAAATACAAGATTAAGCTATCACTTAATTTTATCAACAAAATTATAAATCAAAGTTTGAAATCTGTATATTGCCTATTAAAAATCTATATCAATAAATTGATTTTTCATTAAAATATTCATAAGCTAAGAAATAAGATTGTTGACTGTTATATATTAGATTCATTTCTGATTCCTTATTTATCTTCAAATTTATTTATTTTCTGATGAAATGAACTCCTAGATATAGTTTGCATATGTTATAAGCAAACCATATTTGGTATTTTAATGAAAATTATTTGACTTTGAATAAATTTATAATAAATGGATTTAAAAAGTTCATTATGATAAAGTATATTATTAAAAAGAAATTCAGTATAAATATTATTATATAATTCATTATTGAGTGCATAATTTTGATTTTAGCAAGTAGTTATTTAGCTAATGAAATTATTTTTGAATAAGTATTAAGAATTCTAGAAAACTAATTTTAATATTGCAATACAAATTTAAAAAAATTTAGTTTCTCATTTATGATCATTGAATCAATATTTGTT
This sequence comes from Androctonus mauritanicus, assembly GCA_011317285.2. Lineage (NCBI taxonomy): Eukaryota > Metazoa > Arthropoda > Arachnida > Scorpiones > Buthidae > Androctonus > Androctonus mauritanicus. Next base: position 5,209 of record WUQG02029351.1, read on the forward strand.
TATTTTAATTAACATTAATATTATTATATTAGATATTTTTAAGATTTTTGCACAAAGTTTCTAATAGTCATTGTTTTTACATTCTATTAACATAATCAGTTTTTCAAATTCTATTCAAAGATTCAAGACTAATTTTTCCATTTCATACCTGTTAGATTGGTAGTCTGTCATGTCAATTTCGTATTCATGACAAGATGAGACTACTTGGTCAAATTTCAATTTACTGCATTTATTAATAGGTGAATAACAACTTTGGAAGTTGTGATATATCAAAATATTTCAACCATTAAAAATGGAAAGTACAATTATTGTTTCTGAATTTTTGGCTTGGAAACAAATTATAGTAATGGATTGATCATGCTTCTTATTCACTATATCTGGCAGTATGTTGTTTTGGATTTAAAATTAAAAAAATTACTTGAAAGGGAAACATTTTGCAGATGTGGAAGATATCAAAATATAAGAAATAAATTTTGAAGGGCCTCACAGTTTATATACTTTTGGCAACTGTTTCAATTAAGTATAAAATTCAAGCAAATTCTACACAGGAAACCATACCATGATCAGATTTATTTCTGGAAATTTGATCATAATTCAAAAATTTTTCTTCCACTTGGTCAGTTGGAGTTTACATTTTTTCTATATTTTACATATAGATTATTCAGCATAATTGTTTTATATTCTGTAGATTGATCATTAATTTGTTTAAAATTTATATTTACATCAAATTTTTGTCTTTATTAAGATTGATCAGTCAGTAATTTATTCATATCAAATTTTATATTTATAAAAATTTTTCTATTTTTATATATTTTTTTATATTATATATAAAAATAATACTTATAAAATGGCATTTTTATTTGAATTGGTCTATGTCATCTTTAAACAATATAATAAATTGTTCAGCATAATAAATTATCATTATTATGGTAATGCCAAATTATATCAAAAAATTTTCATAAAATTCTAAAAGAAAACACTAATATCAGGTTATGAATTAAATATGACTGCAATTCAATATTAGAATAACATATCATCATAATACAATAATACAAACTGGTTATATCACTATTAATGATTAAGCAAATTTGACACACCTAACAACTGAATTAATTTATAATTAGTTTTCAAAAAATAAATCCTATACAGTAGTATTATGTTTGAATTCTTATATGAATGTGAATTCATTATACAAATTAACTGAGTCTCATTTAACTGAAATTCTCTGTTATCTAAGGTGAATTATTAGTCATCTTGTATTGATTTTTTTTTAATTTTAAAAAAATCAATACAATATAAAACAGTCACAATTAATTTTATTTAAAAACTGTTTTATTATAAAAATTAAGAAAATCAACATAAGATGAACAATAATTCACTTTTAAATTACAGATAGTCCTCTCTTTGACTTGCCAACCTAAAATCTTTAAACTTACCAACCTCAGAGTTCAAACTTAGGCTAGTAAGTCAAAGTGATTGGAAATCAGAAATGCAAAAATTTTATGGATTGTTCATTATCAATATTTATTATTACATTGCATTTTATATTAATAAATTTAATTAAACACCAAAAAGATTCTTTTAATATATAAGATCATTGCACATGGATTCATATATATATGAATCCATTTGCAATGACTAATAACAGAATTTATCAATTTCTTCATCATTTTGTATATGAGTGGTCATAAGTCAATGTTGTCATAAATCAAGGACTACATATATATATAATAAATCATTATATTTAATAAGTATGTCTAACCTGAAAATACAGTGTATTTCATAACATTAATGATATTCAAATTTAGTTTGTTTAACACTTACTCTTACTATGTTATCTGAGTGTTTGATTATCTGAGACTCCCTAAATCCATATTAGCTCATATAATCGGAGACACTATTTAAAATACTTAAAATTTATTTAATTAAATATAGGATTTTTAATTATAAAGTTTGTTAAATATATAAATCAGTATAGACTATAATCATATTTAATCATATATTAAATTTATATTTATAAAGAATCCAGAAAAAGCATTATAAGATTTATTCTCGGTTTTATATTCTAAATTTATTTAACTATCAAATATGGGAAATTAGTTCATCAGTTAGAGTTAAAATATTGATCCTTACATTTAATTCCAGAATCCAATATTTTAATTTATTTAAAATTTTCAATGAATTAATATTTCAATAATGAATATTTATAATTATGCTTTATAAGAATTACATATTATATTATTATGCAGTTTTACTGCATTATTATTTTGTATTATGTTACTTGTAATGACTTTTCATATTTATTCTTTTTTATTGCACTCTTTTAATGATATATATAATATTTTTAAAAACTTGTTTATTTGATTTTATAAATTCTTCATATTTTAAAATCCACTTTCCAATTTTTATTAGCAAAAACAAAGATCAATAATTTCAAAAATGTTTTTATAAATCATATTTAAATTTTTTTAATTCATTGTTATTGTACAAAAATTTATTAAAATTAAATTATTGTTTTTTTTACTAAAAATATATACTAATACTTGAAGTAAAATATTATTTAAAAGTTTTTATCTGTTAAAACAATTCCAAAAATAATTAAATTTCCTTCTTACAAATTGATCAAAGCAGAATATCTCAACAATATATTTATTTGAAATACTTCTGTAATTTTCTTGATATCTTTTTCTTATAAATTTATAAAGAAATAATAATCTATTATTAATCCTTATCAAACAGCAATAACTTTAAATTTGAATTCACAGATTATCAGAGTTCAATTCATCCTTTTAGATTTGGAATTTGGTTATCTTTTCTGCTCTGATACTTTATTGCAATTTTTATTAAAAATTAAAAATAATTTAAAATAATTGGTAATACAATTTCTATTTCTAGCACTTAGGTAGAATATTGATACAAAAACTTTATTACAGTTAGTATATAAACACAAAAATGTTTTTAATCTGTTCAACTCTCATTAGCTGTACATATACTACATACATATATTATGTAAGGCCTAATAAATGTTATTAAACCTTGTATAGTATATGTACAGCTGATGAGAGTTTAACAGACCAAAAATGTTTGTGTTTATATACTAATTGTAATAGTTTTTTGTATCAATATTCTAATTAAGTGCTAGAAATAGAAATTGCGTCATTGGAAGATACTGAACTTTCAGGCATTAATAATTGGTAATATTTTGTGAAACCTCAGTTATGGTCAGGTAGAGTATTCTGTTTGTCCCAAATATAGCCCAATGGATGACAAAGATATTTTGTGAATTCTTTTATATCATGTAATACACCTTTCTCATAGTTATGCAGTTGATTGTTTCTGGAAATGATCATATAAATTTAAAACATGCAAAACAAGAACTTTTTAACATGTATTTCAACGTAGAGCATTTCAGAAAATTTCGGCATTTATTTAGATTGCATTTATCAATGCACTTGAGGTTGTATGCCATAAAATTAAAACTTGAGATTATTGTTATAAATTATTCCCCATTGAAGTTTCTTTCTTAGTTGAACTCATACAGGCATTTCTTTCTGGCATCCCACAGTAAAAAATAAATAGAACTTCTAAAAAAGCACAGCAAAAAATGTGCATAAATTTATGTAATAATGTGCAAAATGAGGCAGTGAATAAAGGTATTATTTTGATGCTACAGTGGAATAAAGCTTGAATATCATTCTCATATTTTCGTTCAACTGCTTTAAAATGTTCAAACTATCAATAAAGTATTAAATTAGCACTCTTTAGTAGCTATTATTCTAAGAATCTTTATTCCAAACAAATGTTTTCGGTTAATGTGTGCTTGGAATAAAGATTCTTAGAACAATAGCAGCTAAAGAGTGCTAATTTAATATTTTATCAAAAGTACTTATATAAAAAATATGACATAACAAGCAGAAAAAATTTCTAAAGCAGCAATTCTTAAGTGTGGCCACTTAACATAACTGTATTTTCAATATCAAATAAAAAATTATTATTCTGAAATGCATTACATATTCATTCTTTTTTTCAATACTCTTAAATTCTCAACAGTTTTAACAACTTCTATGATTATTAAATCTTTATTAAGATTAAATCTGATTGGGCCTTCAGAATTGTTTGCCAATACATACTTCCACATAAAGAAACAAAGTGCCAGAAGATGCAGTGCAAGTGAGAATAAAGAAAAATTTTCCATCATGGATTTTAGTTTAAAATAAAAAAATAATAGAACACATATTTTGAAGCATTATCTATCTTTCATAATTTTTGAAAAAATTGTGTGGTCCACAGAAATCTGGTATCCTGCATGTTTCTCTTCTCAGATGATAATGCTAAATTGAATAATAAAGAGATGTATGCTTATTTAATTTTTCAGTGTCTTTGAGAAATATAACATAAAATCGTATTTGAAGGATATAAAAACAAAACTTAACCCTTAAAATTCATATTTTTCACTTTTCATGATCTGTAATAAAGTTAAAAAACCATGTGCAGATTTCGATGAATTGCATGTATTATTTATTTATTTTCTTCTGTAAAATTATAAATTATTGTTTGGTTCATTTCTTGTAAAAAATAGAAGAGAAATGGAAAATTACAATTAAAATTTGGAGAATGTGAGTTTTGGTCCAAATTTTTGGATAATGTGTTTTGCATCAAACAGAAGTGAATAATAACATGCATCACTTCTTTAGCTATATAGTACAAGTGTACTAAGTGGCCACAAATTAGAATAGAAAACAGAAAAAGGTGAAAATAGAAACTGTTGGAAAATATAGATAATATAATATTTCCAAAAAAAAATAGCATTTATTTAATAACAAGTATTAATAAAAATCATATTAAAACTGAATAATAACACAAACAACAAAAGTAATGATTCTCAATATATATTTAACTTATTCAAACTAGCTTTCTGAATTTTTTTTTGGATAAATACAAGAAAAAAAGGATAAATGAAAATTTTGAAATTATTTTAAATTTAAACTTGAGTCTGGAAATTTCAATGTGTTATATATAAAGAATTGATGCTTCCTTCTGCAACTGAGGAAAAAGAGAGTATCATATTTTTATTTTGTTCTTCATTTTCATTTTTGCATGTATTAATACAATAATATTTTAGTAAAAATATCAATCTGGAATCTTTCTTCAGTCTTCATATAATGTTTTGTAACCAATTGAAAATAATGCAAAAATATAGGTCTAAATCTTTATGATTTTTCTTCAACAAAATAAAATTAATATGCTGCCAAAATTTAAAGTTCCCATAATTCATTTGGAACATGGATATATGATTTGTAGAAATGGATAATGTGATTTTTGTTTCCAACCAAGAAGTAAATAATGTAAATTTTGTTATAAATTCTATATTTCTAAATTAAATTTAAAATGATAATTTTTACTTTTGGTACATATTTTTATCTGGAAATGATACATACTAAAATACAGAATAAAGCTACAATTTTAATTCAATATCAAAAAAAATTTAAGAATGTGAGTTTTGCTTCTATACCTTCTCATTTTTATTCTTCTTCAAATTTTTAGATATAAATTCAAGAAAGACTGATATAAATATAAAAGTTACCTCTCATTTTATATGCATTCATGAAAAGTGGTGTGCATTCACTTTTTTTAAGTTTTTTGTGTGGAAGAGGCCCAGATATAAATCGTTCTTCTATATCTTGAATAAACAGATCTTCAGGCTGTATTCTTTCTTTTTGAACTCCTGATGGTGCAATGTATATTTCATGTCTTAAAAAATAAAATATTTATATAATCAAAATTATATAAAAAGTTATGATGATACTCACAAGGAGAGGGTGCGAGGGCCGGAAAACGGATTGGAACGAAACTTATTTCTGTAATAGCTCTTGATTAGTAGTAAA
>WUQG02029362.1:0-11093 GCA_011317285.2 Androctonus mauritanicus
GAATTTGGAAAAATGATGTTTACAGATCCCAAGTTGTTTTGGGCTTTAATGATGGGACCCAGTCTTCCTTATCAATACAGACTGCGAGGTCCTCATGCCTGGGATAAAGCTAGAGAAACCATCTTAAGTTACAAAGATCGTGTTAAGTATCCTCTCCAAACCCGCTACAGTAAAGTTGAGAAAGAAAGAAACTATCTAGCTCTAATTTGTTACATATTTTTCTTACTATTTTTTATTTATTGTTTATATTTTAAACAATAAATAAAATAATCTCGCTTTTATAAGGTGTGGTTTAGTAGTTATTAGTAAATATATTTCATTAGCATAAAATAATCAAGAATAATTATTTAGGTTCAAATATAATTATTTCTGCATTTGACTTAACCGTTAGATGGATTTGCATGACCTGTGCTCCTATATTTACAAACGATGAATGCTTTCGGTTTTCTTAATTTATATAAAATTGAATATAGTATACTTTTGATCAGCTTTCAAAAATATTTTCACTTCTCTATAGAATTGTGCAAGTTTTACGAGGACTACATAGAAGTCGTTGTACGCTATTGAACAATTTCGCCATCATTTCGAAATTCTAATTATAACTTACTGTAGTTTATTAATAATAAAAAGTCCCTGGTAGTTTATTATGCTTACTAAAATGAAAATCATTAGGAACAAATAAATTGTATAAATAGAAAATTGGTAACAGATGATACTAAAAATTTTCAACAAAAACATGTAAAGCCTCAACACGTTCTTCATAACATTTGAGTTTTTGGAATTTAAATTTATAGTCTAGGATTTTTGCTCCCACAGGTCATTTTTCATTCTTGTATAATATAATAATTAATAACTGAACATATGAATAGTAGATATTTATAATGTTTCTTCTCTTTTTCTTCGAAAATATATTATTATGGTATTGAGAAACGGGCTGTAAATGAAAATAAAGAAGTTAAAAAAAACAAAAAATTTAAGAGTTTCCCTGTCTAATAAGTTTTTAACTAATTTACGCATACATTCCTTATTTCATATATAAAGAATAAGGTTTATTCCAAGGAATTGCAATCTAAAAATTATCTCGTTATCTGGTTTTTTAAAATTAATCCCAATAATCCTTAAGAGAAGCATCATAGAGCCGAGATCTTGCTCGTACGGCCGAAATCAATATTTCCTCCATTTTACTTTATAAAAATGTTCTTCCTAATTGGTTGAAGTAGAACGACAACGAGTAAATCTTGAATCACGGTCAAAATCAGAACGACCAGAGACACCGATTGTTAGAGAACGACAACGATTAACAGAAACAAGTGTGAACATATAAGCCATCTTGACGAAGCGACGGAGATTGAGTCTAGTCGTTGTCTTTCTCAGTGTGAAAGGTGATTAAGTAAAATCTTGTTTCACGGTTGATACAGGAAATATTTAATGTATTTACTGAATACATATTCTAAATTCTGTAATATATTTTATAATAAATGAATTACGAGAGGAATATATTTAAATTTACCAATATCTTATGTATTTGTTGCAATTGTAATGTAGTTGTGTCAGAAAAATTCTTAAAATGTGGTATGCTTAGAATTGATATATCAACAGCGACCTTCAACTATAAAGGAAGCAGAAATACTGTTTAGTTATATGAAGATGGCATTGATATTCTGCACAACACTGCTCCTTTACAAATGGCATTATTTGTTAATTAGTTTTTTTGTTCACAAGACTTTGCTGTAATGCTTCACACTGCAAATTATACTAAAATCTTCCTGAATCTCTTATTCAATTATGGAATGAAATAAAATTATTATTTTTTAATCTTTAAGAATGATAACAGTATTTCTTATAACTGAAAGTTTGTTTTCAGTTTATGTTTTCATTTTCATTAAAATTACATAATTTTGACTTTCTTGATAGTGTGACAATAATTATTAATTACCGTTTTTCGAAGTTACTCAAAAGTTTTAAATTACCGTTTTAATTTTCGAAGGAAATATTTAGTAAGTGTAATAGGTAGATTAAGTTTAAGAATCTTTATACGTAAGAATTACCTATATATAAGGGACTGTAGGTAATCCGTCATGCAATGGTATAAGAATTTTATTACTATGCTGCTTTATTAGATTCTACTTTAAATTTTAACTATTCAAAGTTTCTATAATTTTCGCTACTGTTCTTATAATTCAGATGTCATAGAAGTTACACTGTATATTGCCTCTGTTATAAATAATTTTAAGACTAATTCTCTTTAGTCTTTTCTGGCTGTATTCCTGATTAATTTTTTTAAATACTATCCTTCTCCATGGGAGTTATGGGAAAGCCGGTCCCCCTAAGATCAAACGAGCGAAAACCGAATTTAAAGACGAGAAGGCAAGTCCCCGGCGTTGCTGTTCCGAGGAACATTTGGAAAGCAGTCAAGGTTGATTCCTTTCTAAATGTTTATAATATTTCCCTATTATACAAACTCAGCACGGATATTTTCTATAGGTTCACGGAAAAACAAAAGAAATATAATAATAAACGTATGTAAAGGATCTAACAGTCCTTTCTTGGCCATCTAGTGCCTTACTTTTGTATTAACAAGCTAGCAGACAACACTTGACTTTCTTGTTTTTTGAATCTGGCATATCTCCAACTCCTACTATGACGGATTTCTCAGAATTTACTTTAAACAACTCCTAATTAATAATTTTTATCTGAAATGTGTAAATAAAAATAATTTTTTAAATATCTTAATAAGTAGATTATTCAAAAGAAAGAAATACTTCGCAATTTAATTTACGTTTTATGTAATATAATGGCCGAAATGAAATTTTTAATCAAAATTTCCATATTATTGTGGGCATAGATTTACATTAGTGCTATACGGGCTACATGATAAATCACCTACTGATGGAAGTCGTGTCGCGTAATATTCGTTCGCACGGCGTCGCCTATACTGCAAACGTATTTAATAAACGCGCGCGGGCGCGCGCACACACACAAACACTCATGTATATATACAAGGTAAAGAAAAATTCGTCGTAAAATTGTGTACTGATAGGGGACTTCGAAATAAGTCCAAAATATAGAATGAACATATTGTCCAAATGGCACCGATTTTGAATTATAACTCTTTAAAGTTAGTCAATCACCATCGAATAAACAAAGCGTCACGACGCGACGCATTCGTCGCTCGTCTTCTTTACCCGGTAGTAAGTAGGAGAGCGAAGCAATGCGACGGTTCTTGGCAACGCGACGCGTTGTGACGCTTTGAGAAAACGTAGCTTACCGCGACTAGGTTAACTAGCACTTCGGTCTGATTCGAAGCGTAGAAACGCTTGGGCTTTCCTCTCTGGTTGACCCGGGTTCGCGTTTCGGGTCTCTTCTCTTTTAAATATTTATCATGTAGTCCGGCCCGGCGCGTTCATCATCACCTCCACAATCCGACTGATCTGTCCGAAAGATGAGCAGCCTGTGGAACTAGTTGTTTCGCCCCTCCACTTAATGTTCTTTCAGAATGGAAAGTAGCGCCATCTGTTGACAAAAACGGAAACTCGTAAGTGGAATTGCCTTGGTGTTTATCCGCGACGGATTTGACCGTTAAGGCCTGTTTCCACTTAATCGGCGTGGACAAAAAATCGCTTGCGCAAATAAGCAGCAGTAAATGCGCGGCGCACAATCTGCTTAAATTGTTTCTACTCACTTCTTAGTATAGCTTAAAATAGAAAGAAGTGGAAGCGCCCTCTGAGGAGCAATAATGGAAACACTTCGATTCAAAATGGTGTCACCCATAAAGAAGGTGCAGTTGTTAAATATTGCAGTTGAGATTGAAATTCAAAAGTTGAAAATTCTAAGAAAAAAAAGTAGAAGACATCGTTGGTGGGTGTCACCTTTATGTGCTGATGTCATTTAACAGGCGAATATCGTAGAAATGTAAGCTTTATCAGTTTTATTTTATCTTCTGTCAGCATTAATCATAATATAATAATTCGGATTTGTATTTTCATAACAGTTTGCCTTACTTTGTGAGTCCGATCAGTTCACAAATTATTATAGCGTTTCTTACGAGGAATTCCTGAAATTATTAAAAGTTTTGGAACCAAAGCTAAAAAAGATGCAACCAGGAGAAAAGTTATTGAATCTGGATTAAAATTATGTGCAACATTGAGGTAATATTAGTTGTATTTTATATTAAAATTGTTATAAAACCTGTCGACTATATAATTCATTTTTATGTAGATGGTAAAAAACGGCATCATATATATTAATATGAAACCTTTTTTATCAGCAACAGAAATTATTAAGAGTTGATTTTTTATTATAACGACATTTATATTAAGTTCTGATTACATGATTATTAGTATTTTAGTTTAAAATTAATAAAACACTTTCTGAATGGTTAGGTTTTTAATATCTGGAGGTAAAGTTTGTGACATTGCTAAAGAATTTAAAATAGGAATAGCTACTTGTAGCAATATCATTAATACCACAACAAGGGCGATATGGGAGTTACTGAGGAGAGAGTATTTACCAGTAAGTAACTTAGTATTTACCAGTAACTTTTTAAAAGACAATTTGTTTGTTTCTTTAATAATTTTTTTTTTTCATCACAGGATCCCACACATGACACTTGGGAAGCTAGCAGTATTATATTTGGAGAAAAATGGAATTTTCCTCAATGCTGTGGTGCAATAGATGGAAAACATGTAAACATAATACGTCCAGGGAATACTGGATCACAATTTTACAATTATAAAGTATGCCTGCATAGAATATTATGCAAATAAGATTACCAATTACTGAAAAATATTTTTTTCTTCTTTTTTACTAAGGAGCGGTTCTCAATTGTGTTGCTTGCTGTTTGTGATGGAAATTATAAATTTCTGTACATAAATGTTGGAGGTTATGGGAGCCAAAGTGATTGTGGTACATTCAGAGCTAGCAGCTTGGGTAGGTTCATTTCATAATTGTTTGTTTGCATTTAAAAATATAAATATAACATATATTTGTGAAATGTAACCATCATGTCATATTCTAGGTCAAGCAATAGCTGCAGCTAAACTGTCCTTACCAGGATTAAAATTATTACCCAATTTCCCAGATTGTGTACCAGGAGTATTGGTTGGTGATGAAGCATTTCCTCTCAGCACCTTTCTCATAAGACCATACTAAAGAATAGCTTTAACTCCAGAAAAAAAGGATCTTCAACTACCGTTTATCCAGAGCTAGGTATAAGAGATGTAAATACCAAAAAAAATCTCTTCATGTTCTAAATTACCATATTTATTTGTAGGAGATGCATTGAAAATGCCTTTGGTATTTTGAGGCAAAGATTTGGATTCTATTATGGTCGTGAAATCCAGATGAAGGTGGAAAATGTAGAAGCAGCAGTTAAAGCTACAATCATCCTCCACAATTTCTTGATCCAAAAAAGCACAATGTATTGCTCATCAACTTTTGCAGATCATTTAGATTCTTTGGGCAATATCATTAATGGTGATTGGAGAACACAAGAATTTCGGAGTCCTGGAATGACAAGACCAGATTACTCCAGCAACCCTTTACAATCTGCTGTTGATGTTAGAAATACTTTTTGTAGATTTTTTAATTCTCCTGCAAGGGCAGTATCTTGGCAAAATCATATTATCCACTGATTTTTTTGAATATTTGTTGTATTATTTTTTATTAAAATATAAATTAATATTAACTATAATTTGATCTAATGAATTAAAATGAGACATGTAACACAAATAGATATAAACAAAATTTAATTGTTCTCTCTATACATTCTCCTATACTTTCTTACAACTTCTAAAAGTTCTTCTTCACATTCTTCAGCAATCTCTGTAGGGAATTTTTTAAGAGAGTCATTTATATACAAGAGACTAGGAAGGATGTTACTTGGCTCGGTGTTGGTAGCATCCAAGATGCTAAAAAATTTATCTTGGATTGTTTTTAACTGTGTTAAAGCAATTTCATCATCTCCTTTTTTTCTTTTCTAAGACTGAAAATAATAAAAGGTGAAAAAAATTGAAAATAAGAACATAAAAGTAAATTCAATCTTAATTTTATTTTTTAACATTAACAACAACATACATGTATATTACTAAAAGATGCAACTGATAATTGTCCTGCAGAGCCTGAACACACAGGTGATGCTGGAGATGAAATTGTCTCCTTTAGTAATATGTGGCATTCCTGTGCCATTATAGTTTTCTCCGTAATTGAAGAGTCTATAATAATAGGCTCTTCAATTACTTCTGTTTCAGGTTGTAAAATAATTTCATTAACAGATGCACTAAAATGATAAGAAAAATAATTCATATTTGCTTAATTCAGTTATAAAAATTTTATACATTTTATTGTATTACTTTCTGGGTAGCACAGTGTCCTTAAGGAAATTCATCCTGTGATAAAATTTCCATTTTGGAGTATAATTTTGTAGTGACCCATTGCCACTTGGATGCCCATGGAGTTCATAATTTAGTTGCCTCCTGTAATAATCCCTTCAATATTTCCATATGTTTTTGAGTTGAGAACCTGAAATTAATAACAAGTTTAAATTTAATAATTTTAAATACATAAACTCTAAAACGAATGAAATTAATACTTTTATAAATTATTCTGAATATAATTAGCTTTTCAATATATTAAAATTCTTTCATTTATGCAATTTTAACAGGAAAAAAAATCACTATCAACGACAATTATAATTTGAACATTAATAATAATTTTCCTTTATAATACGTATAGTATTCATTATTAAGCTGTACATTAAGTTCTACAAATAAAAAGCACGTGTTATTAAATAATAAATTATACTTACTATCCATTGCAACTTTTTCTGCAATTCTTCTCCAAGCAGCGTCAACAACAATAACTTTTTTATGCCCAGGATTACTCTTATCCCAAATGATTGGTTCATTTTCTATTAATAATATAATTTCTTCCTTTTTCTCGTCCGGTAACGTGTTCCACATGAGGGCCGCCATGTTGATTGTGCGCTAGCGGAAAGCAGAAATATCTACTATCGGTAGATGACAGCATAAAGCGGACAGTGCACTATTTGTCTGCGCGGATTGATGTTTCCACAAGTGCGCTATACGCCACGCACTGTGAGTCGCGCACCGCGTATTAAGTGGAAACATAAGTGGAAACAGGCCTTAAGCCTTTCCACAGGCTGTCCATCCCTGCGGAAGGGTTAGCCGGATTATGGAGGACGGGAATCAACGGGCTGGGCTCACAGACATTTTCAAGGGGTGGGACCCAAGACTCCAATCCAGGTCCTCCACATTGGCAAGCTGATGCGCTTCCAAGCGGTCAATCTGTCCGACCTCTTTTTCCAATTTTGCCATTTATATAAAAGATAAACAACAAACACTAATAGAGGAAAAAACACTATTTTACAGTAAACAGTATACTGAGTTTAAAAATTAGTCCGACTATAACGCCTGCGCAACGAACGAATAGCGACTGGTAATTTGTTTACATCAGTCTCTCTCTCTCTCGCACATCGACAAATTGTGACATGAAAATTTCATGTGGGCGACACGGTGGTTCGCAGAGTTTCGGACTGGCGAAATGACGGACTATAGAGACTCAACTATATTATGAGCAAGAATTCTTTTTATATTCTTGCTCACTAACAATAACAAAAATTTTAAGTTTTCTAAAAAGATAACATATTTTAAGTATTACCTCTCCAAAATAAACATAAATGGTAAAGTAAAAACAGTCATTTGCACAAGAGCATTTAGAAACCATAAATAATCCATAAACTGCAATAAAATTAAAAAGTATGTTTAATAATAAAATAAATTAATTTATTTTATAGATTTTTCTATAACTGAGATTTATAAATTAAATTATTTCCTATAATTATATATATTTTTTCGTTACCTCCATTTTTATTTCAAAAAAATTTCGTAGGTGAAAAACATATTTCCACCAATTTTTCTCAGCATAACTAGATGCTCGAATGACATTTTGCCATTGTGGGCCATCAGCAACAAGTGGAAAAATGATCATAGTGGCTAAAATGACCATTATAGGAATAGTTAATCTGAATTAAAACAGTAAATCTCAAATAAATAAATAAATAATATAAATAAAATTACTATTATTTGTAAAAATATTCTCAAACCTTATGATTCTTTTCAGCAAGAAGACAATATACTGAACTATGGACTTGCTTCTATTTCTCTTTTGCAGGTATAATGTTAAAAATCCACTATAAATTTTAATCTATGTTAGATTTATATCATTTTATATACAGAAATTAAAAAAAAAATAAAATAAAATTAATCTTTAATTTCTAGAACTTTTATTATAACAATTTTATCATATAACTTTAACATATTTTATAAAATCAAAGTTCTTTTAGTATAAAATTAAACAAATTTCTTTTATTAAAAGATTTGGTCCATGTTCATAATATATTTGGTATAAAATTGAGAGGTTATCTGCAATAATCAGTTACTTTCTATTTATGGAAATTCTATGCTTTATACAACAAATATACTTATCTTGATATTTCGTGTTTACGGTGGTATCATTGAGCAAAAGACTTCAAATGAACTACGTACAAATTTCAACAATATGGAAACAGATGTTGCATTTCTTTTCGTATTCTTAACTGTGTTGTTTCATGGAAAGAGATATGCCATCGCATATATCATAATTTACATTATTTTACATTGATAGATTTCGTATATCCTGTTTTTTTATAATTATAAAATAAATGTGACTACATAGCAAGTTAATAATATGCGGCGTAGTCACATTTATTTTATATTTTGAAAAGCTGTTTACTGCAAAGTAATATTGCTATAAATCTTAAAATAAACTAATAAATCATTGGAAAATATTATATAAATATTAAAAGAAAGAAAAGGTCACACTGCGTTGCAGAAAATTCGTTTATTTATTAAGAACAGATAGCATACGGCTTTCTATAAAGCTATTCTTTTCGAATACATAATTCTTTACTCTATGAAATAAAGAATTCTGTTTTTTGGGATCCATCCACAAAAGTTACAATTTTTGATTAAAAGAAGGTTTTACACAAAAAAAACTATTTTGTAACTAGCTATGCATATTCAAAAAAGATAATCAAATTATCTACTTCAACAACTTCAATAATGATAATGAAGGAAATCCACGTGGTATCGATCAGGCAGCGAAATCCACGTAATATCCATCATGAAGGAAATCCATCAGGCAGTAATTCAGATTTGGTATATTAATGAGTTCTGCTGCTAGTATATATTTATCGAAATGTCAAGAGGTCAAATTTTAATATAGTATACAATTATTTTCAATAAAATTCACATTACTTATTTGTATGAGTATTCTGTCCTTTTCAGAAAAAGCAAATAAATTTAATTTATGTAATAATCAGGTGAGGTTTGCTTTTATAGGGGAGACTGGGGTTAGTCGTTACATGGGACTAGTTGTTATTTCCATTTTAAAAATAAGAAATAAAAGATAGAGTAATAATTTTCAGTCAGAGGGTAGGTATTTTGAAATGACATCATCAGCCAAACTATCAACGCGTCACCTTTAGAAAAACATTAGTTATATAGAGAAACGTGTTTTTTCATCTGGTGAGTAAAAATTTCACTTCTACGTAATTTTTTAATAACGTCGCTATTTAATAGTTTCCATAAATGTTTTTGGTATCACATAGATTACCAGAGGCTTTAATATTATAGTCTTACAGACTTTTAGTGTTGATATCAAGTTACGTTTAAATATATTGTGTAGCCTATATAAAATCAAACCTCACTTACCTGATAAAATTTAAATAATATAAAAAATAAAAATAAGTATAAAAAATATAAAAAATTTAGAAAATGAAAAGTTAAATATTCCGTCACATTGAATATTAATATCAAAAATTACATAATTTATTTCAAATATATATTTTAAATAATTGATGAAAATCTATTTATATTATTTTGTTAATATTGATTTTACTGAAAATCAACTTTCTCCACTTATCCGATTATTGCAGATCACTTACTCTTCCTATGTTTTGTTTTCATTAAAACCCTGTAAAAATTGAAAGATGACGGTAATATTTTTTGCTAATCATTTTAATTTCAGTAGCAGTAAATATTTACTCATATTATTGTGGTCTTTTTGGGAGGATGTGAGCCAAAAAAGAAGCGCTTCAACTTAACAACTTATTTTTTTATATTTTCCCGCCTGCCGGCAACGCGCCCTGATGGCCTTTTTTTTAATATCTTTTTTTGCATATCCCATAACTCGGCCAGCCTGACGACTCTTTGTCCTAAAGGATACTGGTTCATTATTCGCTGATATGTCCTCTTCCAGGCTAACTTGCTCTCGAACGGGATACTGAACCCAAGGCTTCATGAATTCAGCTGTGGTGGTCGTATTCTTAGGACCATCGGTAGTTCTTACCTTTCGCACCACATAACGATCATTTGACAGTGACTTGATTACCTGATACGGACCAAGGAACTTAGTCTGAAACTTGTTTCCGGGTTGTTTTCTCTGTATGGCTACTAAACCGTTAATATTATACGTCCGAGCTTTCCGGCAGTATTTATTAAAACTTTTTCGATTCTCTCTCTGTATGTTCTGAATGTGATCCTTTGCCTTGTCCCTGAGACTGTCCCGCTCCTCTTGATATTTGGCAACTAATTCTTCTTCGATCACTCTTCTAAGCTCTAGATCTTCTTTCAGTTTCATATTTTTCCCAATAAGTAACTGGAATGGAGTGGTCCTAGTACTTCTACTTGGGGTGAAATTTATAAACTGCTGAGCTTTCTCAACATATTTTCACCATTCCTCAGGCCACAATTGCCACAATTTTGTGAGAAGGGGTATTAGCAGACGATTAACTCTTTCCACCTGCCCATTTCCCCTAGGAACTCCAGTGGTAATATCGGTATGATGGATGCCTTCCTCATGACAGTACTCCTCAAAATCATTCGATGTAAAAGCTGTTCCCCGATCAGTGACTATTCTCCGGGAGTTTCCAAATATTACAGCTTGCTTCTTCAATCGTAGTAGCACCTAAGCAGTCTCTATACTTTTTGTTAGGTATAACCAAACAAATTTAGTAAAGGCGTCTATAACGAAGA
>WUQG02029373.1:0-11093 GCA_011317285.2 Androctonus mauritanicus
GTATTTTTTCAACATTTAAAGTTAAAATAAAAAGTTTCATTTTAACGTTAATCTCACTCGTACATAATTTTTATCAATCCCCTTCAAAACAACGTATATATGACGTTCTACTGTATAAATAAAACGATAAATATAAGAAAGAGTTCCATAAGAAAATTGTAAAAACATCATTTTACTATTGACTAAAAGTAAAATAAAAACAATAATGAGCTAAAGCGAAGTTTAATAAATAAACAATCCCAAAAAAACATTTATCAATTGAATTATAATTTATGTAATATAATTTCTCTACTGTAAAATAATATACAATAATATTTTATGATAGAGAAATTAAAATATTATTTATGAAAGATGATCACAGATTTGGTTTAACATATTTTGAAATTCTTATTATAGTCGTTGCTTAATTATTTTTTGTTTTTTTTTAGATAATCCAATTTGTTAGCCAATATTTATTAAATTATCATTTTTACATAGAAGCTTATTGAAATTTTGATATCTATAGATTGAAGTTTTCGATAAACTGTTACTCTATACGCAATTTAACAAGTACACGAAAGAGTTAACATTAAGAAAAATATAAAACCTTAATTATGTGGATATAATGATATAAAATTTTTGTGAATGAACTTATAATTAATAGGCCAAATTAAGTTATTAATTTATCATGTTTTCGTTTTGAAATATTACTGATAGCTCGAGATCAACAGGTTGCAGATATTCAATTTTTGATGGGCAATTTTATATCTAAGTTTATATAGGAATACGGAATAAAAATTATATGATATTTTCCTCGATAAAGCGTGCAGATTGTTCTTGACCATCATCGATATCATTAATTTAAAAAAAAAAATATAGATCAAGAAAATGATTACGTACTTGAATTTTAAAAGATTAATAATAACAAAATAGTTAAAATCTTATTTATTCTGGTAAAAATAAATTGCAATTTATACATTGATCTATCGGATAGTCTTTCATCATTATTGAACCGATGGAGCGTGCCAATTTACAGTCGATCCCAGGAAAAGTAGCAATTCCCTACCGATAATAAGCTTAGGTCTAGCTATCGATGTGAAGCACCAGATAAAAGAGACACGATTTGTAAAGCCGTGAAAGGACAGGATTTGAATCGGACCATTTTGTGACCGTCTGTGACTAATGTCCGAATGAGTCACATCGACCGGGCCCTCTGTTTCTATGGTTACGAAGCTGTCATCATTGGATGTCCACCTGGATGAAGTCATCAATTTAGTATTCATCTCTGATTTCCTATATCTCCCTACAGTCCTTTACAGGAGTGGTGTATTAATAAAGAGACACCACAGTCTCTCTCCCTGCTCTCCCTCCCAAAGTCAAATATTTGATGGACCTACTAAACTTGCTTTTACATCCATCGATGGCTGTTTATGATGTTGGTTGCCTCCCAGACGATGAATTTTATTTTTAAAGGACAATTACTCTTCATACCCTACCTGGAATTTTCAAATTAAGCACAAGTTTTAATAATCCATTAATGTTACTACTAGTCACTTTTCGTATTAAGAAAAGTGATTAGTAAAATTAAATAATTAGCTATGAAAATATAGACTTATAGTTTTATAAATCCGAATAAAAAAATATGATTGTTATCTTTATTGTTAATAGAAAAAAAAGATAAAAAATAATATTTAAAAATTTTAATTTTTTTTATTTTTAATATTACAATTTATGGCACAAAAATTTAAGTGAAAACTTTTAAAGTTATAATTATTATGGTAACATAATATTTTAACACAAACATAAACGTGTTATTAAAATATTAATTATGAAATGCAAATTATTGTACGTTTAATATAATTAAAATCATTTTTGATTTTAGCCAATTTCGTAATTGTGATAAACCAATTAGATCTATGATTATGGATGATTAAAATATATCTTAACATATTTTTAATAGCAGATTAGATAAATTCGTATCAATAAAATATATATTATATATAAGTACATCAGTTTGGTCAAAGGTTATATATAGGTACAATAAATCCTTATTTTAAAGATAATATTTTTCTAATAGATTCACATTAATAACATTAAATCTATATATCATTCTTGAAAAATTCTGAAAAAAATCTTGGAAAAATTTCTATTTATTTTCCACACCGCTATACTTAGAATTTTATAACATACGTCTAAGTCACTAAATCGCTTTGGTTTCAGTATTGTTTATACGTTTAATCAATTAAGTGATAAAATATTTACTCATTAATGAATAACGTTTTATCTCTAATTGTAATTATATAAATATTTTCATAAATCGTTTAATAGATTATTATTGTTTACCTATTAAAGTTTCTATAGCGATCTATCAGTGTATTACGTCAGAGATTCATAAAATTTATATATATATTTACATGATCATAATGTGAACACTAAACTAATATTAAAATTTTAATATAAATATTGATTTAAAATTTATTACGTAATCTTTATAATAATTTAAATTATTGGGAAATTTTCTCAATAGATTTGCCTTGTCATGAAAGAGTAACTTTCCATTACGTGTTTGTTGAGAAACTATCGTGTTTTAGAAATTTTTCTACGAAATACATCTATTTATTATTTTAGAATTTTCGGGAAAAATCTTTAATAATTCTTTAGAAATCGAAATTTATTCAGATATCCAGAAAAAATCGCAATAGTTTTAAACATTAAGGAGGAAAAAAGTAATATACTGTAGTTCTCATTATCGAGATTTATAGGCTAAGTAATATTTTTAATAATATAAAAACCATTAAAAAACAACGAAAAGTTGCATAGATAGTTTGCAATTCAGGTTCAGACCTCTACAAAACGATTATTACCAAATATGAGTAAAATTTATTCAGTATGTGTCAGATAAACTGAAACAAAACTGTAAATTATGTATACTGAAGTACAATGTTGTAAAATTTATAAGAATTTGGGAAATTTCTCCTAATCAAGAAGCGAAGTCAATACCTTCTGCTTTTCCATTTAAGTTCTTTAATCTATGGAGCAATTTATTGCTTCATTTCCTCCTGAACGCAAAGCGAATGTAACACATGGAGTGATACTTCCACCCTCTCATCACCCAACCCTTTCCGAATTCCAGCAATCTGAGATGTAATTGTACCTCATAACAAAAGTAGTATAGAGGGTTCGGGCTTATACGAATCCGTTGGTTACAAGAACGAAAGAGAAATATGTCGAAGTTAATGAAGCATTGATCCACAATGTGATTCATAGCAGGTCATTGCAGTGGGAAATAAAAGAAAAAAAAACCACAGGCAGGAAGACAAGACGAATGACATTAGTGTAATTATGCAGGATTCATCAATTCTGTTTGGAAATGAGTCTGGGGAGAGATTTCAACAGTATTCTAATTACTTGTCATTAATACAGGAATCCGCCGAGACAACATAGTGGATTGTCTGGAACTCTTTGAATTCTGTGGTATATGAAAAGAAAGAAAGAAAAAAAGAATCGTAGGGGGAATTTCCTCATCAGTGCTAGATTAGTAGGGGAATATCGACGTATTTAAAAATCGAATCTAATGAAGAGCGTGGGATTATATTCGTCATTTATGAAAATAGATTCCTAAAACTAATGGCATCAAGAGCTTCGTCTTGAACACTCTAATCAGATCTACTGTACTGGATTTAAATCGAGCATAATAACTCATTTATTTGCTTAAAGATATTTTTAGAGGCTTTTGCATTAATTTTGTTTATTCTGCATATAGACATCTGATAAATATTATTTTTAAACTGCATACATTACATTAGATGAATCATTCATGATATACTTATATTTTTTTTTAGTTTTTTCTGAATTTTTAGATTTAAAAATAATTTTATATATACCGATTCAATGTTAAGTTTTACAGAAATATTATAAATAATTTGGTATGAAAATATTTCCTACTTTGATGAGTTTAAAATACTTCAAAATATAGTTTGCAATTTTATATAGATTATACTTTTTTTTGTCTAAATATGATGTATATGCAATAGTTTATTCAAATATTTAAATACTGGATATCTTTGAATGATCACAACTCCAAATAAAATCTGTTTTTCCAATATTTTTAGATTGTTTATCTGATAATTTATGAAATTTATAGGAAAAAAATTGTAAAATAATGAATGCAGCATGTGGTTTGGTTGAATAACTATCTCATAAAATACGAATTTTTTTCAAAAATAACATCGAAAATATTGAAATGAATATTTTCTCACGTTCTAGCTTTATATAAGTAAAAGATTTTTTTACAGTTACAATATTATTTATAAGGAAAAATTCGATTTATAATATATTTTTATTGTGTTCCTCTTTTTAAGTGAATATTGATTTTTTTTTTTTTTTTTTATCATTTCAAAGCAAAAAAAAACTTTTATTTTGTAGAAAGGAAACGAAGAAAGTTCCATTCAATTATGCTCGAGTGAGTTATTCGCAAGTTCATACAAATACAGTAGATCGATTTTATCTATAATAGCAAAAACATGTTTATTCTTCAACTTCAAGAAAAGGTGTTAATGGACTAAAGCGTGTAAACAGAGGAAGAAAAACAGCAAACAACAAAAAGTAAGCTTACAAAAACAAATAATAAGATAAAATGCTTTTAGAAGATAATGCATTTCATTCTATCGTTTATGGACTTTACATAAATTATTATTTTTGGATATAATTTACTAATAAATTTAATAAAAATAAATAAATAACTTACCGCAGATGAATAGTTTAATCTTTCAAACCAATTTCGTTTGTAAGGATTCCTTAAATCTATGAAAATTTAAATTTAGAATAATATTTATTCTAATGATAAAATTTAAGAGAAGCCAATTTGATATATATATATATATATAATTATAGAAATAATTAGAATTAAAATTTATTCAGTAGAAAAAGAAAAATAATATCAATTAAAATACTTATTTTTTTTCAAATTAGGACATTTAATAACCATAAATAAATTGAATATAAAATCCAAATATAATAAAAAATTTTTTATAATTAAATTTTATTTTATTGAATATATCTTAATTATAATTTATTTCTTTTTTTATATTTCAGAAAGTTGTCATCTCCAAATAGTGATCAGAAATTTTAGTTAAACTAATAATTCTTTTCATGGAGCAAAATCTATGTAAAATGATCTATTTTTAACTATTTACTCTACAAAATTTCTTTTATACAGTAAACAAGTTACGTTAATTTCTTAGTTTGCCCATATAGGCGTATTGGTTATTATTATTATTGGCAGAAACTACGTATTATATGTAAATATTCATATCCAATAAGCTAGATTTTTATTCATAATAATTCAAAGGGTATAAACTAGCAAAAATATAATGTGTAATGTTGCGCAATTATTCCTTTTTTTTTATCGTTATTATAAAAATTTCGTAAGTTAAATCGAAACCCAAAAGAAAAAAAACTGAAATGTGTGATCGAGTTCAATTTCAAACAAAGTTTTTGGTTTGTTGAATAAAAATTTGGATACAAAGGGATTCTTTTGAAAAATTAGGGAAGTTAATTATTTCTTCGCATTGAAGTACTGTTAGAAATCAATATTTTTATTTTTATATGCGAATTTATATATGATTTTTATATTGATTTACTTGAGTTCAAGAAATGAGCATAGAAGAGCATTTCTTGAACACTCTTCTATGCTCACGAAATGCTTAAGAAACGAGCATAGAAGAGCATTTAAGAAGAGCATTTCTATGCTGAGAAACGAGCATTTAAGAAGAGCATTTCTATGCTTAGAAACGAGGATAGAAAAGCATTTAAAAAGAGCATTTCTATGCTCATGAAATGCTCATTTCTTTTAAATTTGGATATTTAATAACCATAAATAAACTAAACATAAAATTCATAGGGCCTATACTGTAGTTTGATAAAAATTTTATACATACTACATAGCCTATTTTAATTATCTTTTAAAGAATTCTAAAAATATAGGCCTATTAAAAGGAACTGAAATTTTTGATGAAGTTATGCTTACGTTAAGTAACATTGAATACCATTATTACTGATTTTTAGGCAGGATATTAATTAGAAAATAACAATTTATTACACAATATAGATATATCAAATCATATCTGATAAATCATTTCTCAGTTATATTATTAAAATTCTTTAGGAAAAATTTCGGTTTAAAAATCTCTTATCTAATAAACTGACTTCACTTATTTTGTTTACTATAAATTTTTATTCTCATTCGGAATATTTGAGAAAAAGTTTATTGTAGTAATATCAATCTGTTCTTCCGCTTCATTTATCATTGAACGCGTTGAACGAATATTCGTGGAATTTGTTCTTTGGGTTCTTGCCAGAAATCTATCTGGTAAAAATTCGATTTCGATCAAAATCTGATTATCATAACAGCTCCTAAATTAGAAATTCGATTCGGGGCATTTATATCAAATAACTTGATAAAATGCATCGCATTCACCATGGCATGTTGGAAATCATAATTACGCTTTTAAACTAAGACACTGATAGTAGCATGCAATAGTATTGTCTCTAAGTTTCATTATATAGGATATCTTAGAACCATCAAATAATTATTTTGTTCCTTAATATACAATAATTCGCATATACAGTAGAATCCCATTTATACGTTATTGGAGGGGTTTGATAAAAATTATCTACAAGTGAGATTAACGTTAAAATGAAACTTTTTATTTTAATTTTAAATGTTGAAAATTACATTAAAACTTCAAATTAAGAAGTTTAATTAACGATGATGGGCAAATACAGTTATTTTGGCATAAAGAAATAATCGATTTTAGTTTGTTTTCTGGATGCAATAACTTCCACTACAGTATCTTTCTGCGAAAAATACCTGTATTGTAGAATGAATTACAAAAGTAACACCAAAATTGAAACTTCTGAAGTGGATGAGTCCAATCAGGACTCATCCACTTCAGAAAAAGGAAAGGGAGAGTCGGAATCGGTAGAAAGACTGGTGGGATAAGTTTTGGTTTTACTTTTGTATTCATTCTATTTTCTATTTCGTAAGATTATGTAGTGTGTACAGTATAACAAATTGTTCCTTTGTCGAAAAAGTTTGGCCAAGATTTCTTGGATTTTATGTACTGTATAAGTGCGACCAAACGACTCTGGGGAATAAAAATAATAGCGTACAAATGAGTAAACGTATAAATGGAAAACGTACAAGTGGAATGCTTTTACATGCAAAATCGAAAGAGTACAAAACAACAACGTACAAGTGCGAAAAACGTAGAAGAGAGAAACGTTATAAAGGGGGTTCTACTGTATTACAATTAAATATTAATATATTTTAATAGCAATATTATATGGCATATTTTATTTATTATGTTATCTCACTACATGTTATAGCCTATATAATTATCATATACATTTTTTAAACACACAATAAATTTTGTAAACATCTAAAACAGTAAATTTGTAATTAATTATTTCATAGATTTATCAATAAAAAATGTTAAATAAGGTTTTTAAAAATAAATATCTTTATTTTAATTTTTTTTTTAAGTTGAAGAATATCAAAACACTTTGCTAAGATTGAAGTATAGTCACAAAGACTGGCGTTATCACAATGGATTTTAAAGATTTTATCTCATTAATTTAATAAAAGAAAATATTAAATATCACTTCAACTGCATTATAAAGTAATTAAATTATAAAACAACTACAAAAATATTGTTGTAATTTACTATAAAACTTTCACGATGATTTGTTTTGAGTTTATATGATTATCAGTGGCTATAGAGAAAAACAAGATTAAATAAGATACACTTAGCCGAATTGAAAAAAAATTAAACTAAATATAAATATTTATAAATCAACAATATTGATTAATCTCCCAACGAAAAAAATAAATAAATAATTTTATTAAAAACATCAATATACGAACTTATTCGAAAGCATATCCTAGAAAAGGATTCCTATTTGGTCTAAATTTTTAACATCAGAAAATAAACTAATTAATTCTGATAATATAGATTCGATATCTTTCACATAATTTAATTAAAAGAAATCTACACGTTACAGTAATTTAGAAATAAGTTTACCTTTAATATGTTATGTAATAATTTTAAAAATTAAATCTTAACTATTTTGAAAATTAATTCAGTATAAAATAAATTTATATCACTGGCCGGATTGCATGCTAAAAACATTTTTTTTTTTTTTTTTTGCAAACTAATTCTGATTCTGGTAATTTTTTTCAATAAGAAGATTCTTTCGGAGTAGATGCCCTCGAAGATTTTTTTTCCTGTGCAAGAATATATGCCCAAAGGTGCATTAAAAATCTGAAAATAAAGTAACAAAATCCAAAAGTTATAACAATTTTCCTTACCAAAAATATATATAGGTTAGTACAAATATCTATATGGAACTTAAGAGTATTTCTATATGAATTTGAAGAAATTTTCAAGAATCTTACATGAGTTTCCATATTTTTACTGTTTGATTATTCTCAGTAAAGTGCAAGAAACTGATAACTTGGAACTCTAAAAAGAACGAAAGTGTTAAACAGAATCAGAAACATATTTTTGTTATGGTTATGTATTTAAATTCTAAATGCTATAATTATACTAAAATACGAAACCACCAAAACACTAAAAGTAAAAAAAAAAAATGGCTCACGTATAAATCAAAAATAATAAAAAAAAAAGAATCTAAAATAATACTTTTAGATCTTGCTTAGTCAAATTCTTCTCAAGCTATGAATTATAAACATAAACATCTGGATATAGTTTAAAAAATTAAAAAAAAAAAAATAGTATAGAAAAAAGAACTATGTCAGTGAGTAGCAACTTTCCATATTTTTTTTTTTTTTTTTTAAGAATTAACATTTAAAGCACTTTTTGTTTAGTTTAAGAGCTCCGATTTTTTATTCCATTTTTTAGTTTATGAATTAACTATTATAAATTTATACGGTTAAGTAGGATTATCGCTGTATAAATTTATAACAATTCATTTAATAATAATAAAAAAACTGAACTATCAAATTAATTCTCTTAAAGAAAAAAATATTTTGAATGTTAAATCAGAGAATTAATTTTAGTTTCATATTTTTTTTTTTTTTTTTTTGCGTATCAAAACGATTCTAGAATTATCAGGAAAATATATAGACTAATGAAATAATAATAGCCATTAAAATTAAAATTTCTAATAATAATAATCCATTATTACTTAAGCTGAAAGATAAATTTTTCTATTTATACCTCAAATCTTGGAATAGATGAAAATAACTTTTGTATAATAATTTATTTTCAGAAACTCTAATTTATGAATGAGTTTTTTTCTTGCGTGTTTTAAATACTTTCCTTTTCCCAAAAGGAAAAAAAAAATTAATGTAAGCTTATTTAAATATACTTTTCTACGAAAAGATCATTTCTCATATCAGATACGTTTCCTAAAAATATCTTGGCAAGTAGCGTAATGTTTACGTTACGCGCGCTCCGTAATTTTCACTTGCATAAATCAAATAATTCTGCAACTTAAAAAAAAAAAATCTATAACTTGACGAAGAGATTTAATTTATCTTATCTTTTTTTTAAATCTAATTATCTTTTCTGTAAAATTTGCAAATGAAAAGACGATGAGTAAAGCATTATTTTTTTGGACATTGGTTGAAAGAAGCGAGTTGAAATAAGACCCTTTAACGCATTGAAAGCTGGTCATCAAGTGAGCGATGTGCCAGTGAAGCATTTGCCTGTTATCAGGACAGTAGGTGTAATGGAACACATTTGTAACGGAAATGAAAATGGTGAGGTTACCGTACGGGAGAAAATGGGGAGCAGGACAGTTGAATGTCGCTGGTGTCCTCTTATCACCAGTCGGACTTGGAGGGAGGAAGGGAGGAGAGAATGGAGACATCGTCCGATGATTCAGTGGCCGGTAATGGCACCGACCACAGAGTAGCCCGATTACCCGCACCATTAGAGGACAGATAAGAAAAGGAACGCTAGAGATGGAACCAATTAGGCCTAACTGCTCTACGGGATTTTCACTCTGAATATTAAGAGATTCAGGTGATCCGATCTTCCTCTTTCTTTTTTTTTTTACGCTCAATAGAATTCGACTGCTTATATTCCACATTATAAATTAATAATATAAATTTATTCTTTAATTAAATGAAAAAAATATCAGCTTTCAAAAAACGGTCATTCAGACGTATTGCTAACTAGGGATGTGACCATCATCAATCAAGATTATAGAAATCGTAACAGTTTTATTGAATAATTGTAACTTCTCATAAAATAATCTTTTGTTATACGATCTCAATAAAGAAACAAAGATGTATAAAAGTAATATAAAGTATAAACATATTTGTTTGATAACATCTTACAAATTGGCTTCGTGTTTTTTGTAAGCATAGTAATAAAATAGAAGATACTTAAAGAGAACAATCTATTTGATACCGAGAAATAGAAAAACTATAGTTTATGAATATGTTTCAATAAGAAAGCAACATTGTATATTAAGGTAACCAATATGCAAAATTTTTTGAAAATAAATTAGTTGATTATTTAATTTGTTTTTACGTCATATAAACTTACTAAAATAATTAATATTTAATAAGACAAAAATCTACTCGAATTGCTTTTTAAATTCAATAATAAATATATTGCAGTAACAAATTTATTTTAAGGATTACCAAAAATATTTATAATAATCGATTTGCATCTGAAGAGTAAAAACTGGAATCATAAAGTAATTCGGGGGAAGATGATACAGTTAACAACAACTTTATTTATCATGAATATGTGGAGTGGAAAAAAAAAAGATATGTAAATTATATCAATATGTATCTCTTGCTTATTTAGTTATCAACTGGGAAAATAAAAAATGATTTTTTTTGAACGTGTAAAGGTAAAAAGGGCAATTAAATTAAATGAAACAAAACCGATATCTTCCTCCACGATTTGGGGAAGATGTCAGTTATTATGAAGGAAGATGGCACAAAACATGAGGTTTACAAGAGCAAAGAAAAATAGAAAAACACATTTAAAAGAACATTTTATATATATATGACACTTACAGAATGTGACTTTGCCATGCAAAAGAAAAAAAAAAATGGAAGAAAGCGCTCT
>WUQG02029384.1:0-11093 GCA_011317285.2 Androctonus mauritanicus
AACTTCAACAAAATAGCACCAAAAGCAAGTAATATACGTTAAACATTTATTTTGTAAAACACTTTCGGACTTTTAATAGTCCCTCTTCAGTACACACAAAGATTACAATTTTCGAACACTACAAGATTCGTACGTGTAATTAAAAGTCCGAAAGCGTTTATGTTTAACGTATATTACTTGCTTTTGGTGCTATTTTGTTGAAGTTGATAAGAATAGCAAGTAAGGATAGTATACAATTTGAAAATATGTGATTCTTTATAAATTAAGCTAAATTAGAAATGCGCTGCCAACTTTTCATCTGGATTTATCTAATCCTTTTATAATGTAATTCCTATATGTACTTAAAAGTATTTCACAAACTATCTGCCACAAAATGTATCTTCTATAATTAGAGCTTGAGTAGGGATAACAGAGGAAAGATACTAGAAATGAAAAGACAAACAATATTATCTTGTTGTCATCTGTTAGTTTATTTCTCCTGAAAGAAATTAACAAACTGTTAGTATGTTCATTTACCATGGTATGCATAATGTAAATGTTCAAAATGTGCATGACCTCTGTAGACAGTGTTCATAATGTTTCTGCAGATTCTCAAACATATCTCAGAACAGAGGTTGCCCAGTGATCAAAAATGGGGGAAAAAAGAAAAATTACAAACCGAACTGTTAAATTGATGGTGTGTTATAATTGAATAAATACAATACCCACTAATAAATAAGTATAAAATAAGCACTATATAGCAGTCGTAAAAACAAACATTCAAATTTTTAATACACAAACGTTTTTGATGCACATAGCATCATCTTCAGGTACAGAAAACATAACAAAAGTTTTTTTAAATTACAAGATATTTTGTTCTAAGAACAATTAGTAGTTACTATGGTTACAGAATATCAATGATTAACAAGAGAGCATAGCTTTAAATATATACAATGGTTGATATTAAAACATGTAGAACTATTATATAAACCAAACGGTTGATACATAAACCAGTAGAACTATTATAGATACAATACACACTGTTTGTTAATTATAATCAAAATAAAAGTTGTAAAATTTTGACAAAGAATAGTTTATTTTATATTAATTTAAACTTTACAAAATTTCTAAGTGAATAACTGCAACATTTACATAGAGATATTTTAATGATACAATTATTTGCTGAGAAGTTTAGGAAAATTAAAATTAGTGTAAACTGTTGTTCAACAAAGTTTTATTTTATGATAATTAACAACTTTTATTCTATTAAAATTAACAAATAAAATATTATTTATTCAATTCTAATATGTTATCGATTTATTTGAACAATTTGCTTCCATATTTTTCTGTTTTTTTTATCAAACAAACTATGGATATGGTAAATTATTCGAATTTTATTGTAAATCTAGAATAAAAATAATCTAAAAGCTCAATTATAAGGCAAAGTTTATTTAAATTATTAACAGCAATTCATATTTCAATTTCTAAAATAAAAGCCGATGTTCTGTATCAGACATCTGTTGCCATCTTGCTTGCAGTTCTCTAATGCTAAGTGCATAGATTTAATAAGTATAAATAATTTCCAATAAGTAATATAAATGCATAATAATAATCAATATTTCCTAATAAATTAGCAAATATTAATGATTATTATGCACTTATTTAGTTCTCAAGATCTGCACTTCCAATAATATTTGAGTAATGGATGCATTTTCTATTTCATTAATTTCGGGAAAATTTCTTTTATACTTTTTTTTGTTTTCATTTTCCTATATTTTATCTTATCATTTGAATTTTTTTATCCATTTTAGCAATAAAGTTTCTATGAGGTGGTTCTTCACTGTATTCTGTTCTAAACTTTCTTTATACAGCAACATTAGATTTCAGTTCGGCCAACCAAAGGACAGAGTTTACTCTTTCTTCAGTTGAAGCCATGGGTCATACATAATTCTGAAAAAGAAGTATTTTTAAAGGTTCAAAAAATTGTTAAATTATTGTGTTGAAGAGTTACTAAATAATTTTACTTAAAATTAGATACATTAAGCTTTCTAATACTACTACTAATACTAATTCTACTTTTTACAGATTTTTTTCTATTGCAAATACTTGCAAGTTATAAATTTTTAAAATTGCACACGGACTTTATGGACATTCTGTATATAACCAGATTTATGTTTTCAATTTCATCATCAAGTTTGATTTATGAATGTCCTTTACAATACTTTATATATACCATTTATACTTTGTAATAGAGGTTGTAAGATTGAAGCATCTCGGCTGCATCTTTATAACATAGGATTTCTTGGTGTTTTTTCGTTCCATGGACTCCTTTACCTGTGAGATGATGGTCATGGACCAC
Organism: Androctonus mauritanicus; assembly: GCA_011317285.2. Lineage (NCBI taxonomy): Eukaryota > Metazoa > Arthropoda > Arachnida > Scorpiones > Buthidae > Androctonus > Androctonus mauritanicus. The sequence goes on from WUQG02029384.1 coordinate 2,339, forward strand.
TTCTCAGAATAATATTTTTAAATGCACAAAATGTAATTACAAAGAGAACCAGAATCATAAACTAATAAGTTCTGCTACTTCTAGGAATATACAATTAGCAGAAAGATTTATACTCTGTTGTTTTTCTAAAACATAAATACTAGTAACAGTAGCTCTACAACAGGAAAAATAGACTTTACTATACACACAAGTTACAACGGTAGTGCTTTCGATTAGAAAATCCTCATCAGCCGCTTATCCATTACCAAATTGAATACAGTTAGTTCTATAGAACGATAGAATTCCAAATTTTAAAATGCATTGCTATAGCAATGTTCAATCATTTAACAAATATATCTGAATATAAACATAACTGTAATAATTAAAATTAAACAATGGAAAATTACATGGAATTTATTGCCTAAAAGTAACTATTTTAGAATTAAATCACACATAATACAAAATTACATATCAGAAACTTATATGAGCATAAAAGCATCCCATATATCTTCCCATTATATGAGCAAAAAAGCATTTTAAAATACAGTTATCCCAGATTTACATCATCAGCAAACACACTGTTGCACATACCCAATTTATGAATTAAAATGCACAAATTTATCACTACTTTGGAAAAAGTTGATTTTAAACTGCTCATGAACTGGTATTTAAATGCTGACTGACTTTCATTCGACATGTATATAGGTCAATATGATCAACTCAGTGACAGTCAACTTGACAATGGTTAAATCGACAATAAATTATTTTGAAAAGAAAATATTGTATATATATATATATATATACCTTTAGGGTTGTTATAAATTTATTATTGAAAATTTGTTAAGTCAAATATATTACTGCAATATGTTATTTACTAAGAATAAGAGAATTTATTACCTAGTATATACTTTGAATTTTTAAAATATATACTAAATTTTATTATATAAATTTATTTCTCTTTTTAATTTTTTTTAATAATTCTGAAAAATAAAGTATAAAACTATAAATCCTTTTACTTTTATAATTTGTATTGTAGTTGTAGAATACACTAATAACATATAATATTCTAAAATATTTTGCAAATTATAGATTTGGACTTTATTTAAAATTCTGCAATAAGCTTCTTCACAGTGTGTTCATTTCAGTGGATGTTCATGGTCAGCAATATTTCTTCTATCATAAATTTATTGATAAGGAAAATTAAAATTTATAAACTTTAATTAAATTTATCTATAAAAATCTACAAAATAGAGTGAGCAATACTATTACCAAAACATAATTGTAATTGACCATAGCTAGTTTCTGAAAAACTGTCTGTAATATTGGTTTCACCTGATATAGAAAACTAATTTATAACCAATGGAGCAGACTTTTAATTTTTGCCACAGGGCAAGAATTACTAATATCAAAATATTTATACACTTTTTTCACTAAAAATTACATAAAAACAGTCATTTTAGATTAATGATTGTTTGCAGTTATAATAATTTAGGCACTATTAAATATAACATAACAGGGACACAAAAAGGTACATTTAACAGTGTTTACATTTTTACGGGACAATTGCCCATTGCCCGTGGAGCAGCATCTATATATATATATAATGATACTACATAGGCATTTATGTATTAATAGCATTTCTAATCATAAGAAAATATTGATATTCATGAAATAAATTTCATGAATATCAATATTTTCTTATGATTAGAAATATCTGTATGTGAAACATAAGATATAGATCTTATGTTTCACATACAGATCTATATCTTATTATTACCAAATGCTATATATTTATTCCAGTCTATTAAAAATATCTATAACCCAATTTTGGTCCTAGGTCTTCTGCATAAAATCTAAACCATTTTTCAACAATTTATAATAAAGAATGAGTCAACTGCATGAAATTATATCACATTTCATTCTGGAGGATTTGTAATTAATTCCTGGTCTTATATCCAGTTTTTTTCAATATTTCTGCTGGACCAAGCTTTCTGAACTCCATTCTTGGCCTAACACCTGACTTACTAAGGATATAAGTGATCCTGTGCTGAATTTTGGAAAAGCCCTACCATTTACTAATTTCTGGCAAAAAAAGCAATATAAAACAAGAGCTTTAGTAGGTGTGAGAGCACAGATATGATGAGCATTTGAAATGCCTTGTCACTTGGTACAGAGCAGAGGTTCTTAACATTTTGATGACTCCATACCTCCAATGGATTGTATAATGTGATCCAATATCTCCTTAAGATTCTATCCTGTTCCATTCACATACTACCAAGCATAAATTAATACATTAAATAAAATAAATACCAGTATTCAGAGATTGAGTCCCATACCAAAGGGTACGGATAACACAGTTAAGAACCCCTGGTATATAGCATAAATAATAACAAATAAAACAGGATAGAGAGTAACATAAATAATATCAAAAGACTTCTACATGATCTAATATAATAGTCATATATATATAGACAATTTTGAGAGGAAAAAAAATTTTTAGGACTATATTATTTGTAGAATTAACTTTACCAAAGATTTATGAAGCCAATGACTAACATAACAAGAATATTTGGTTAGAATAATTTAATGTATTTTAACATTAAATAAACCTTTAATATTTTAATTATCACATTCTTCTTCTCACAAATGCCTATCAATTTTATTATGCTAAATTTTCTAAAAATTTTAAAATTCTTGTACACAGTTCAGTTTTACATATAATCAAAACAGATACTTCAATATTGTAGTTTTAATTGCAATCCATAACTGAAAGGTCCCATGAATTTTATCATAGCAAGATTTGAGAATAAGAGATTTTTAATAAAATTCTAACAATTACATATTTATATAAAATATTCCTGCTGTAATGCGAATATAAATTTAGAAATTCTGCAATTCTGTTTTTGAAATTTTTATTCAATTTTCATGTGAATTAAATGTTTAATTTTGTTTATTAATGACTAATATATATGGCATGCATATTACATAATATTTTCAATATATATTTATTGCAGGACTATCTACAGTGTCATTATCTCTGGAATTAAATTAAAACAAAACTGGTGCACTTTTAGATTTCCAACAGAAGATTAATAAACAAAAAAAAAACATAAGGTTTTAGCTATTCCCCATTTGATATTCCAATCTTCTTACTGCTGTTATGATATTCCAAATTTGGCTATTTTCATAGCATACTGGCTAGAAATATCTTTTTTTATTAAAACTGTAGTAGAGCAATTGTTTACCGACTTGGGGATCCAGGTTCAATTCTGGATGGCTTTATAACTTTGAGGACCTAAGATCAAATCTGGACAATTTTCAATCAAAGAATTCAGTATTACATTGTCTACTTCTACTACTAAAATTATTACCATTATGGGTTATTTTGACTTATGATGGGATTATCAGAATTTTATTTTAAGTTGAGGACAATCTATATTGCATCTCAAACACTATGAAATATGATTTAATGTAATTTTGGCAGAAGTTCAATTACAAAATATTTTCTGTAAAAAAATAGTTCCTTTATCAATAATCAATATACATGTATGAATAAATATAAAATACTGTAAGATTCATTACACTTTTGAAATAAAAATGCATCCAAAATAATACAAAATGAACAGTTTCATGATATGTAATTGATGTCAGTTTATTAAAATAATTCAATTATTTCTTCAATTATTTATATCTTGTTATATACCATTACCATTGGAATAATCAGAACTGTGTTAATAGAAATTCTTATATTTACTGAATTTGGGAAGTTCAGGACCTCTATTTTAAAACAAAAGATAAAACTTACTAAATTTTTTTCAGAGTTCATTTATATTGTAACATTATATGTAAAAAACATCAAAATAAAAAAAAAAGTAACTACATCCCTTAGTGAAGTAATACAGAATGATATAAAACAATAAGGTTTTGCAAACTAAATATTAAACAGATAGTCCTCAACTTAAGACAGGTTTTGCTTTTGAATCCTGATGATGTAAGTTGGAACAGTCAGAAGTTGAAAATTCTCAAAATTTATGGATTTTTCATTTCTGTTTATTAGGACATTATATATTATCTTATATATCTATTATCTTGTGACATAAAGAACACAAAAGCAAATACTTTCCATATTTCTATTATTAGGTCAGGGATTTGAACCCATTGAACTGCATTAATCAATCACAAAGTTAATAGATTTCACAACCTTTGTAAGTCGAGGCAATCTTAAATCAAGATTTATTTATATATGAAATTTGTCAGATGTAACCAATGACGTAATTTCATTAAATTATTAAATCTTCATTTCAGATCTGGACTTCATGTTAAAATATCTAAGTAATGATTTAAACAATTTTTCCAAAAAATATTATGATTATATTCAGAGGGGCAAGAAATCATGCTAAAAATCCATTAATCATTAAAAGAGAAGAATTCAGATATATAATTTAAATTAAAATGTCTGGAAATGTTTTTTTTTGTTTAAATATTTTGAAAGTAAAATATGATTTCTCTTAATATTTTCAATTAAATATTCATTTAATACAATTACACTTCAGATTACATTTAAATTTTATAAATTATTAATAAATTTTATTTAAAAGCACATGCAGATGAAGATACAAAATATTGATTTCTGTTGGATATTTAAATGCTAAAAAAACTTTAGTTATTTTTACAATTAAATCTTGAAAATACTGTAATATTAATAAGATAGCAAGATTATATTAATTCAGCATATTTCATTTTAAAATATCTAAAATTTTAATTAAGCTACTTTACATTATTTTGATAAAAAATGCTGATAATTTTCAAAAGATTTGAGTTTTCTAACTGATACTGTAACATAAACACACATGGGCACCTACATTTTAATTTTATTTTAATTGGAGAATGGAGTACTCTTATATAAATAATACAAGATAATTTCAAATGCAATAAGCAATAATTTATTGTTTATGAAAATTTATACTTTTTATTTAAATAGACAATCTGATTAGAATTAAAAATATTTTGGCATGTATACTTATTTTATAAACAAAAAAAATGCAGGATGAACATAATGGCAAATAAAACACATACAAAAAATATTAATAAATATAATATCCTTATATATATATTATAAATAATATAAATTAAGAGTATAAATTACAACTATTAAAATTTTTCTTTTATATAAAATTATAAATTTTTATCTTGTATAGATCAACAAGATAAATTATGCAATGCTGACTGAGCATTCAATTGATTATACAAAAATTTATTATATGAAGATAACAATCATTTCTTTTTTTTTTTTTATATAAAAACAAAGATTTTTGAATTTACTTTTTATTGAGCAGTCAAACAAAAAATTTATTAAATGTAATGTAATATAATACAATACAAACTATTAAAATTATAACATATGACTATAAATATAAAAAACATAATAAAAATGTAAAATTTCTTTGCCATATCTTAATGGCTGTATCCTTATGAAAATAAAGACTTTTTCAGAAATCATCAATCTTTATTGTTTAGCCTAATGCTCTTATAAATTTAAATATTGTGGTAATAATGTAAATAGAATAATTTAAATATATTACTATTTATAATGTAGACAATTATATATTTAACACAATTATCAATTGCATTTTTCTAAATATTTTGACTTCCATATTGTAGCTAACTACTGGAATTTTGATATTTTAGATTTAGCATGTTATTATCCAAAGAATTATGATGATCAATTATGCAGATTTTTGGGGATTTGACAATAAGAAGCAATATCTATTGGCAATTAATTATCATCAATCATATTATCACTAAAGAATATGGTCTTTGTCTTTCGAAATAAAAATAATTAGATTATTAATGTTATTGATTAATATTAATTTTTTTCTTGTATATTGTAGAAACATACATTATACAATCCGTTCTTGATTAATTTATTAAATTTTTTCTAATAGTTAAAAAATCTGCCGACTGAATTTCTGAGTGGGGTGTGACATCTCTCGTAGGCTAGCCGCTAACACAAACACAGACGCGTGTTTTTTGGAATTTCGCTTAATTTTAACTTGCAACGAAAACTGAATATGGCAAATCAAAACAGATAGGCGTGTTCATAACTTATATAGAAAATAGGTTAAATTCCACTTCACTGTTAAATCAAAATTTTTACAAAAACTAAATAAGGAAATGCGGGCCGAAATAAGTCCTATATTATTGAAATTCAATTTAAATCAACAAATTGAACAAACACTACTATTAAACAGATTATACAGTAAATTATTATTAACTTTCAGTTATTGTTATTTCAAAAATAAAACTATCCTTTCATTTTTATATTATCATCTTTTAATATGATTTAAGTTTTATAATCATATTTTAACATTATTTATATTTTTTAAACGATTTTCTATAAAAGAATTTCAATCGAAAAATTTTACTCAACATCCATCTTTAAATGTTTTTCAGGAACTTAATATTTTAAGAAACGTTAGAAATATTCTTGAATGTAGAACTTACTAAATGCAATTTTCAACAGAGATAAAATGATGACTTTATATATTTGTATATTTTAATATTTAAAAGACTTCTTATTCGTAAAACAAACTTTCTCCCATTCCCTAATAAGGCTTAAGAAAATTGACAGATTCCAAATATAATTTAAGCTAGTTGAAGAAATTGCATTATTTTTCTATATAAATCCGCCCAAAAATTTTTAATTCTTTCCGATAAAATTTTATAAATAAAAATATTTAAATTATTAAAAAGTATTTCAATAATAGAGAAAATAATAGAAAATTTTTAAAATATTTTCATAGAAATATTTTAGAAAAATTATGAATATATATCCTTAATTATTACAATACTTTTTATACAGTAGGCAGATAATTGATGATATAATTTAGCATTCTTTTCCCCAATGTAATATTGTTGTACTAATAAAGTTGCAAGCATTTTCAAGCCTTTAATCATTATAAAACCAATATTTAACTAGTATTGAATCATTGGCAATAATACATAAAAATAAAAATTGAATTACCTGCGTATTATTTCAGATTAAATTCATAAAACTAAGGAAAATAGATAAAGTACATTAATTGTCTGATTTCTATGAAGTCCTCATTCTAACTGATTACATCGTTTATTTTGCTGAATCTATACCAATCTATACGAGGGATATATATAGCAGCAACTATTTCAGAACCCACTTTTATCCTCAGCAAAATTACATATTAAATAATTTAAATATGTTATCTTACAAAATACATACAATAAATGACTATTCGATTTTATTTTCCCTCTTATAAGTTGTACTTATAAGTTGTCACATTTAAAATATTTAATTCTTAGTTAAAGAGTTTATAGAAGTAAAAAATTTTTCCAGATAATAAACAATTCTTATCATTTATGATGTAATAAAATCAACTGTATATCCTCATAGAATAGTTTTGATTTCACTATTTAAAGGAATTATTGTTCAAAATATTTTGAAAAATAGCCAGACCAGCTCATTAAACTTCATTATGAATATGATCAGTTGAAGAATATCTTTTCAGCAGTTCAAGCACAGCACGCTTCCACCGCGGTTATCCTTCTGACCGATTAGGTTAGATTAGAATTTCAATTAAGCCGCCATACCGAATATGGAACTCTGTCTGATGATGGACACTTTTAGAAACCATCATAGGCTGACCAACACTCATGATGAGGTCAATCGGAAAGCTGAAGAACAGGATTCAATGAGTCAGCCCGACTTTTATTATAACCCTGAAAGTGTGGGAGCTAGAATCTCCAAGGTGGTAAGCTTCTCCTTTACTTCGCAGCCTTCAGTCGATTACTTTCGTCCGGATCTCGATTAACTGAATCCCGCTTATTGAAGATTTACGTTAGTGCAACCAGTGATCGGGTGTCTGGATGAATATGCGTTCATTTATAACTTGGAGGTCCGGATTCAATTCCCAGTTCCCATTTCTTCAGTTTTCCGGACAGAGTGCGGCCCAAGCTTGTTGAATTGCATTTTTCATCGGACAGCTGATCCTATTGCGAGTGAGGATGACCCATAATGGACATTGATAAGTCGGCCGGATTGATCGCGTGGAAACGCTTCGGCTTTCCATTCTGAAACTAGGTTCGATTCTCGTATCCCAACCCTTGGAAATATTTATCTGGAAGTCTGGGTCGGATTTGTCAATTCTGTCCTCCACAATCTGGTTGACCCTTTCGCATGAATGGACAACCTGTAGAAGAGCTTGTTTCGCCCCGCTACTTAGTATTCGTACTGAGTGTAAAATGGCGACATCTGTAATAAAAAAGAAATGGGCAATGATATGTTCTATTGCTTAAATGTAGTTTTTTGGGTCAATAAATGACATTAAAATTATAATCTATATTATAATCTATTGATTACTAAGTGGCAGGACGGAATAGATATTGCCTCTTAGTAATCAATAATGATTGTCCTCATCTATAAGGGGAAGAATGAGAAAAATGATTAAAAGAATTAATTATAGGCCGGACCGCGAGAAGCGGGAATGAAATGGGTGCACAGCACCCTGTAGCAAGATTCAGGGACTGCATAAAACCCGAGTAAAATATATAAAAATATTTACACGGCGAATTTAGGTATGGCATTCCGGCAGCAATTACTCTTTGTGCTGCCCTGGTTATAGGGATACAGAATAAGTCTGATGAGTATGGCTGAAAAAAAATATATATATTTTTTTTGGTCAACAGATGACGCCACACTCCATTCTGGCAGAATACTATGTGGCGGGGCGAAACAAGCCCTTCC
>WUQG02029395.1:0-11092 GCA_011317285.2 Androctonus mauritanicus
TCAAGTCCAGACAATAATATATCATTATTGGAACATAAAGGGTTAAATTTACTAAAAAACTTCAATTATTTAAAATTTTTTTCTTTTTTTAGTCATAATTATGAGTGTAGAAGAAAAAAAAATTGAAACTTATGAATGGGAATATTATTTCTTTCTTTCCCATGGTTAATGGCAAATGCTCATACCTAATATGTAAAATTCAATTGTTACTATTCCAAAAAAAGGAAATATCGAAAGACATTTTCGAACAATGCTCTCCAATTATGAAAATGAATATCCGAAAAAATCCAAACTGAGCTGAGCAAAAATTATAGATTTAAAATCGAACTTAACATTCATGACAAACAGTGGCGGACAGCTATCGAGGCCCGAGGCAGAAGTCTCCCTGGTGCCCTCCTAATTGGAATGATCACCATACAAAATGTCAACACAAATATATAATTAACATTTATTTAATCATAATTAAATAGTTAAAATGATTTGAAAAACAAAAAATCTTAAGACTAAAGAAAAAACAACTTACATCTAGCAAACAAACATAAACACGGCACATTTATACGTAATCAACCTCCGAGAATACAAAGCCCTTTTTTTATATTCCTACATATAGGTACATATACTTAAAACTTAAGGTTCTTCGGAGGACCTTTCTGATCAGAGGTCCGCTCAGCTGCTCCCCCTTGATACGCCACTGACAACAGAACATGTTGGTAAAAATTTTAAGAATATCTCTTTTGTCATATAATCCAAATTTCGAATCAATTGCAAAACTACACAATGTCAAATATTGCATTAAAATTTTTGTTTATGTATCTATGTATTCGTATTACTTTCATATTTTCATGTTATGAAGAATTGTTTATTTAATAAATTTTGAATTACATAGACGACATTGCTATTTTTCTTCTTTTGTTCTCTGGATATCGGTAGAGCGCTCCGGTGAAAAAAGTAGCTCAAGGTCACAAAAAGGTCGGGCAGTTCTGTTGTATGGTGACTTTTGATCAGATTTGAACTAAAATCTATATAAAATGTTTATATAATGATGTTTAGAGTCTAATTGTGCCATCACGATTGATGATAATACTCCAACGAAGGAATAGCAAGGACATGAGTATCGCTCTCACTTTGTTTAGGTTTGTTACCTGCATTAGCAGCGTTGTTTCTCTGATCACATCTTTTTACCCTATTATTGTCACATAATTCACCGTTAAAATTGATTCGCATACCATTATCTAATATAATTACAGAATTGTGTAGTGAAATAGTTAAGTGATATTTTACAATTATGTCCCGGCCCAAGATACTATCACTAGGATTTGTTATACGTGAGTCCGCGATATCCTTTTCGATCTATACTACTTTTGCCGCGCTTCAGTAGAGCAACAATTGTACCCGTACGCTGTTTAATCTCAGATTTATCCCTACTAGTCAAGAATTCCTATTATGATAGGATTGATTACTACTACTGTTTCGAAAATTTGGCGAAAAATTCTGTTGTGTAACGAATCGACGTCGACGTTCTGATGCACGCGATGACTGATAAAATAAATTCTGATCCCATTCATTATCTGGTGGTATGCTAAATCTCGGATGCAGCGAAAACTTCGAAGAAAATCTTGGTCTATAACTTTCAATTACTTGCGGGTGAGATTTTTAAATTCCATTTAAATAAAGTCCTATTCTGTGGTAACCTAACGGTGTAACGCGACTGACAATAAATCTATATTCTCGAAATTTGTACGCCATACGTGGTTCGTATCGTGATGTATCTTGTTTCCCTGTCGCTACTATTTGTTATGCGGTTGTCGGTGTTTGTGAGTTCATCGCATTTTGGATTCTAATTTATCAAGCCTATTAGTAATTTGTTTTATTGCTTTCTGTAAGCCATTTGTATTACTGTATTTACACTTCGCTCTGTGTCGCCTAACTCATCTACGCTGGCATTCGCCTTGTCAATCTCTCCTAACATCCCAACAAATGGTCGAGATTTAAATTCTTCAACCACACAGGTGAAAATTCCAAGACCGATCCTCTGATTGATCCTTTCTCTCCTTCTTCAAGAATGTCGATTATTATTAATTTTTTGTATACCAAGGTGATCAAATGACTTCATTGGTTTATTGTGTAACATTACTTGTTTATTAAATCGCGATTCAATTACAAGATCGTTTGATGTTATATCATATCATACTTCCTTCTGTTTTCTAAACATATTCAAAACTTTACGTTATAATAATAACAACAAAAATTATTATTTTACTAAAATCAAATTCTTGAAATTATTATTATAATTATTTTACCGAGGTCTCTTTGGATCTTACATAAATTAATAATTAGCATAGATATAATATTACGTGTATAGTTATTTGTATATTTTCCTTTGGATCTGTAAAGAATGATTTATAAGTTTGATAATCAGGATTTATGTATATCTCCTGTCTCATTTAATTTGTATTCAGATAACATAAATTCACTTTCCTTCAATATTTAATAAACGTATTAATTGAACCATTACTTGGAAAGTAACTTGTCTTACAACTCGTCCGAGAAGAAAGAAACAATACGAATTAATTTATATATTGGCGTGCGTACATATTTACCTTAAAATTCTGACTTACTCTAGAGAAGCAAAGACATTTCCATAACTACAGCTATGAAGATTATGTTTTGGCTTTCTATTTTCTTGTCGACAAGTAAGTACAATATTTTCTCATGTTATTTTCAATTTTTCTGTCAGTGAATATTTTTATTTTCAGTAGTGGCATTCAGTAAACAAGAGGAATGCGATAGAGAACAGTTAAATATATGCGTGCTTCCGACATTGATAGCAGCAAGACGGAATCTGATACCTCAAGACGAAAAGGCTATGGAAAAGAGATGCGAGTAAGTATTTTGTTAATATGCAAGATTTAATTCGATTCAACCGAAGCAGAATGAATTAATGAAAAGAATAAAGTATTATAAACTAACTTTAAATCCTTGTTTGCAGTATATTGATGGGGACTTTGAAATGCGTAGATAACTTTATACATAAATGCGTTGGAGACGTGGATCGCATGATTTTTGAACTTGTTATGGAAGATTCTATCCAATTAAAAAGAGAATGGTGCGATAAAGGTAGCCAATTTCACAAAGGTGAGTTATCCATCCATCCTTGGTTGCCAATTATATTTCTTTATAAAATGCACTTGTATCTTTTTCTGTAAATTCCCTTACGATTAAGAAAATTTACAGAAAAAAAGATACAAGTGCATTTCAAATGCGAAATTCAAGTACAAATCTAAAGATGTATTTGCATCTTAAGAATTTTTTTCTCTTAAGATGCAAAATGCAAATCTTAAGATTAGAGTTATAATTCACTTACGAAATTAGTTTTTTACATTTAGTTTTATCATGATACACAGTACAGTAATTTATGCATTTTACATTAAAATAATCTGGATAACCTTTTAACGTAATTTGCATCCATCGTATTCATTTACTTTATATATAATGATATCGAAATTTCAGATTTTCTGGAAATCGGAAATTGTTTCTCGGAAGCTGTCAATAATACTCATCGAATATGTATGAAGAACTTTGAAAATGTTGTATATAAGGTTACAGGAGACGATATAGAAGCTAGAGTTTCTGCCGGATGTTGGTAAGTACTGCAGCCTTACTGTACTTCTGGCAGAGTGGAAACGATGATTTTAAAATTGCCTTTTCTTGTAGCTACTTCAATCAAGTTTATGAATGTTTTTACGATCAATTGGAAAAAACTTGCGGAAAAGAATCTTTTCCGATAGTGAGAAAGGCTTGGAAAATGCTGCTTTTGCCATACATGCGTGACTTCTGTTCCTCTTACGATCCTTCCAGTGATTTATGCATAGAAATGAATCACAGAAACGTCACTTCTCCGTCGGAGAAACACTCCTATCTTGCCAGATACATTATCACTATGATGAAGAATCGCAATTAGATAACGTCCATCGTAGTTCCTTCGATTTCATCGTTATTCAATTTATGTATTTGTAACATAGCATATAATTAGAATTACTCTCTCAAACTTTGTTATTTGAAGGATAAGAAAGGAAATTTTAAAGATCAGTTGGAATGTAAAATAATTTCGGCTGTATACTGTTAATGTAGATATATTAGAAATAAACCTATTCGAGTTTGTTTATTATGAAGTTGGTTTATTTCAACGTGGCCTTGTTTTTAACGATTCGATGTACAGAACCATGGGCTTTATAAAACGAGGAAAATTTTGTACCTGCTTAAAATACAAATTATAATTATTAATCTTTGATTATCTCGTACCTGTTCAGTAATTATATTGATTTTCGCTTTTGCTTTCTCTCCACTTTAAATTGCAATTATAAAAATATGTAGGAAAATAAGGGACAATACAAACACGTAAGAAAATTCAACTTGTTTTTATTAATGATTTATTTAAGTTATGAAAATTTATCATATATGAGCTCGAGATTTAAAAGGAGTTTTAAGAAAGTATTTTGTTATTTTTTGGTGATTTTTTTCATAAACATTTCTAACCTTTCTATTCAACGAAATGAATCATCTATTTTTTTTTATAATTTTTGTGAAAGTAAATAAAACTTTTCTGCGTTGTGTTTTAGCTATTCCCATTCTGAATCAGAAACAAATGTTATAATAAGTTAAACTTTCCAATAAAAAACTTAGTTCTTAAAAGACATAATAGTTACATTTTCCCATTTGTATATTGGCACAACATTCTGCCTGAATACTAAACCAACTTTTATGAAATTCACAAATAATAATTAGGATCTTTACAACAAATCTGTTGAAAATGATTAATACGGGGGATCATCTTCCTGTATATCAGTCTGTCAGAATTGATATTTTATATAAATGCTACCTATATGAAAGTCATATGTAAGCTCATTTATTGGGGGAGATAGTAGGCGGAATTCAAAGATATAACCTAAGAGAAGATATTAGAAGAGGAAAAATTGTAATGAGACCAAAGTTTTCTTTCCTATAGAAGGGGGTAAATCGCTACCGTGGGATAGAAAGGAATGTAGAAAGTTACATTTTTGTCATGACTGGATACAAAATACAGTACAAATATATAGGAATTAAAAACAGAATTTTCATGTGGGTAATCTGTTGACGGTTACTCGCTGTTCTCTTAGATCCAGATATATAGCTGAAGCTTATAAATTCTGTGTCCTTCCCAAAATAGTCATAAGATTCTTTTGGTTGGAAATTATTTTCGTCCAGATGAATAAACAGTTGCACCATGAAAATTAAACAAAAAGTAAAATAAAATAAAAGGTATTTGAGAATATGCGGTAGCAATAGAGAAGCACTATACAGCAGTGCTTCTCCACTGCTACCCTACTACTTACGATAATGTGAGAAAGGACGTAACTACAGTCATTATTCACTTTAATCACTGTCTAAACCTATATTTTTATGATGTCATCTTGATAAGCCCGCTTGGAGAGCACGAGTCTAGGATAGGAACTTTACTAGTTTTTCATGGAGCTTTTGATTATGAATAGGCCTATTTATCGATTCGGGTATGCTGAAAATAATCGAAATCTATCGGATTATCATTATTAACACGATTGTAATAATTAATGATTGAAAAACAAATAGCGGAAATAAAAGTAATAAATAAGACAAAGATATATCGTGAAACATCACGCAAACTGCAAATTTTGTTTACCAAACTCAGCAACTTGTTTCTTAAACTTCTAACTTAAATATTAACTCAAATTTCTGTTAAAGGTTGACAACTTCTCCGAAGGATACAGGACTTATAAAACGATAATCTACTTAATTTCGGTAATTTAAAACACTGTTTTGCAGCAAAATATTAAATCTTTGAATGATTATTTTTCAGAATTATAATTTTGAAGAAATTTTGATTCGTAGAGTAAATAACCTTTTTATTTTATTCATCACTATTTTGTTGCTCAACAAGAAGGAAATAAAAATTTAGGAAGCGAATAGATAACACACAAGTTTTCCTACTTAGAAAATATATTTGTATATTAAAAATAGTAAACTTGGACAAATTTTGTAGCTTTCGGATTATTCTGCAGTGAGAATACCTCTCTATGATTTTTTTTTGGAAAAATAATAAAATTATTTGTTATTAATTTTTTAAATAAATAAAAATAATAGATTGATTAAATTTTTATTATAATTTATGATTTCTTATAATTTAATGTAAACTTTAAATTTAATCAATATAGTTAAATTTTTATTTAGAATAAAATTATTTGAAAAATCTTATGGATGATGTTGACATGGAGAAAGGATATTTTTCTATACGAGAAAGTCAGGAATAAAGTTTATGATCGAATGTTAATTAACAGAATTTGGAAAATTTTAAGTATCTAGTTTTAGTTTATAATATGATATCGGTATGAAATTTTTTCTCAGCATTGCAATTGAATCACCATTAAACCTGTTTGCATTTCATATGGAGAAAAACCTAAATATCGTTTATGAAATATGTAAACAAGTAGTTCTGGAAAGAAGTGATCGTCTATTTTCCAAACTTATCTTTATTTTTAATGATTAAAAATACGAAAATAAACTGCGTGTTACTGAAATTATCTTCAATGCCATATCTTAAGTGTTGAATCACATAAAAAAAATTTATTAAAAAATCCATAATTATAATAGGAAAACTCGGAAGTATAAACGTGTCATTTTTAAATGATTAATTACTCTTATTTAAACATCTACTTTAATAGTTTGCCCATCGTATGATTTTCACAAAATTCAATCAAATGATTTAAAAGTTATTAGAGAGAAAACTTCGAAATTTGAACATTCGCTACTTATCGTTAAAAGTTGAACTGTCCAAGTTAAGGAATTGATTTATATACCATATACACATCATCTTCAAGAACTTGACTTCCCTTTGACGTCATAAAGCTCCAACTTGAAAACAACTTTTTAATATGTCATAAAACTCCAATAAATTTGTTTAGGATATATTAAGAGAATATAATCATAGTTTAAAAATGTTTATTTTTAAATAATCGAAACTTTAATGACAAAATGTCTCTACCTAATTTTATTAATATATACTAAAGTTATAAGGGTCATGCTAGCCCTTACTAATAATATTTGAATGATGCTAAGTCTCAATTTTGTTTGAAAACGCTTTCTTTAAATTATTCATAAAAAATCTATTGAAATTAAGATTTCAAAATTGAATTTATTTAACATTGTCTGAATATAGGAATTATAGGATTGCTAACAATATCGTTTTGACTCGAAGACTTCGGGTTTTGCAATCATTCTTCGGGCTTCGGGTTTCAAATTAAATTATTTTGGTTCAGTAAAAATTACACTCATGGAGAAAAAAGTTCATCTTTTTTTTATAAACATTGGTTATTCTTACTTCACAGTCTAAATACATGTTTATGTGTAATACCTAAACAGAATTTATTGGTTGATTTTTATGAATCAACCATTAAAAAGACCATAAAACAACCAACTATAAAATTTTTTTAATTTTTTTTATTTACAAAAAGAACTTTTGTTTTTTTTATCACGATTTTTATAAAATTATTAATATATATGTTATTAATGTATTTCTTCCTCTCACGTTTCTTCGTGGGAAAAATTATTTGAAATAATATTTCTTCGGGTCAGCATCGACTCGATGTTGGCAATCCTAATCGGAATATTTAGAACAACTCGGAAACAAGTTCACGATACAAAGATAACTTTTGTAACAAATAAACAAAGTAATTGTTAGACCTTGTAAGGTTTAGTTTATATATTTAATAAATAGTTGAAACGAAAAAAAAAAAACAGAGGAAGTTGAAACGTTGAAGGAGTCGAAAACCGAAGTTGAAATTGAACTTTTCAACGTTGAATGTTGAAAAATCGAAAAATATATATATAGTCAATAATAAATTAATTAATAAAAAATCATATAATGTTTCAGAAAACAAGTAAAAATTTTTTATCTTTTAAAATAGCATTCCATTATTATATTGTGTGCACAGTAAGGTATTGTATTTTATTTAATTCAAAAATTAGTTTATGACATTTTTTTCATAAATAAACGTTCCGAGATACAATACTATTCCGTATTTTATGGTACTATTATATCATTATATAATAGTATAATATAAATAATTATTTCTTTCGTTGTTTGTTATAATTTATAAATGAAAAGTATACGTTTGCTATTTTTTTGAATTTTTTTTTCTTCTTTCATATGAAAAATATCTTAAATTTAATTCAATTATATATTTTTTAATATTATTATTATTCTTTGAAACAGTTCAAATGTATAAGAAAAGCGTAATGTTTAACGAAATATATTTTATTTCAATCATAATTTATAGATAACGTATCTGATAAACTAATATTCTTTGTTTCGCTGTTTTGACGAAAAAATTTCTCTTCTGTTTCGTGAAATTCGATTTATGCAAATTGCAGTAAGTAATAAGTAAAAACATAATTCTGCATATATTTAATAAGGTATTGTCGCAAATTACTTTATCAACTTTTCTAATAAAAAAAAAATACTTTAAGTTTAAAAAGATACAATTGTATTTTATGTAAAGAAAATATTTGAAACAAGTGCTTTGTCTATACTGTACATGTTTATAGTAAACAATAAAAAGTTTCTAGCAACATTTATATATAAGGAAAAATGTATACAATATTATTATTGAGAAATTGAAAGATTTCGTAATATTTTATATTTACTTGTTAGTATTAATTATATATGGCCTATTTATTATAAAGAAAATATTCTTTTCCTTCTTGATTATAAATATACTGTAAATAATAACGAAAAATGTAATTATATAAATTATAAATATAAAATAAAATTAATTTATACGTTAATTTTTCTTTTTTTGATTTTTTAAAATATTATTCAATTCAATATTTTTTAGTATTTATAGCAATAAAAATAACTTTTTCTTCTTGTATTTCAGATAAATTTCGAAGAAAGAGATAAAAGTCTAAATATTATAATCAAAGAATACTTCTAGGTTTGAATAAATATTACACAGTTGAAATTAGAAAATTTCTATTGGTGAAAAATCGAATTTAGCTTTAATATGATTCCTTGTATAATATATATATATATCCTATAGATCTATATCCTATACTTTATCCTACTTATCCTATATGCTTTATCTATATATCCTGTACCCTATATATACCCTACCCTATCCTATATACCGTGTATACTTTATCCTATATATATATATATACACATATAGATATAGGATAAAGCAACCTAAGATCACCAAATTAATAATTTGGTGATAATTTGTGGTGCAAAATGTATTTTCTACAAGTCAAATTTTGCATTTAATAAGCCAAATTGTTCCCCAATATCTTACCTTCATTTTTTTTTATTTGATATCTTTACATTGTTAAATAGTTTGCATTAAAAGATATTTTTCCATACACTTTGAGAAGACACTTAATTTGGTGATACAGGTATCTAATTTGGTAATAGGGATACCTATTTTGGTGCTACATAGGATTAAAGCTGCAAGTTACATCAAGGATCTAATACAAAGATAGATTTCTTTTTTAATGAAATAACTACAGCAGTCTACATAAAAAAAAAATATTAGTTTTTATTAGCATCTTACTTTCAAAAACATTGTAAATTGATAACAAATTTAAAATATTTTTGAAAATAACATGCTAATAAAAAGTAATTTTTTATTGCCTTTGTTTATCCATCTTTGTCCACTGATTCACTTTGGCACAATTCATAGTAAAGTGTGAGACACAAGGAGCATTTAACCCTTTTTTGTCATTCTTAGATTTTTTATCTGTAAAAAATAATTTTCCACATACCCAGTCATCATCATTATTTTGTCCTACAGTATATTTTGATGGCTCCAGAAGTTAACCTTTTGCGGCTATTAAAGAATTTTAAAATATCACCAAATTAAGTGTATCACCAAACAGAGTTACTTTATCCTATATTAACATTTCACTTTTGCAATTATTATAATATTTTATAATTATATAAAGTTGTATAAATATAAAATATGTAATTCTTCAATATCACTACTTTTGTCGTAGGAGCTAAAATTTTGGCACCTGAACGGAAATGACGTCATCGGGGGACTTAATCTCATCTCCGCTAATAGTGCATGCTCAAAAAATCAAAACTAAAAACTTAAAAAACAGGCAAAATTAAAATACTGTGCCTCGTCTACCGTCGGTCGCCGCCATGACAGTAGCGCATCACGTGACTATACCGCGCTGAGGCCGGTAGGTTTTTGCCTGTTTTTTAGGTTTGATTTTTTTGTGCATGCACCATTAGTGGAGGTCAGATTAAGTCCCCCGATGACGTCATTTCCGCTCAGGTACCAAAATTTTAGCTCCTACGACAAAAGTAGTGATTCTGAAGTATTACCGAAAGTTTATAATAGTAAATTTAAAGAAAGATTCCATGTTATTAAAAGAAAAGTGCTACAGTACCGGTGGACATCCGTACGACTCTGGGGATACATTCCGCGTTATAAAAGGAAATGGCGTTATACGAGACACGCATTGTCAGACGATTTTATGCAAATTTAAACTTGTCTCTGAGTTCCAGCACTGATGGCGTATGGTTAATGAGATATGCGTTAGTTTCGAATATAATTTTATTGTGTGCAGAGTTTTAATTAACTTGTTTTAAAGAAAGTTTCTTTTAATAAAGGAAAAACAAAAATACAATACAGGTAGCTAAATTTTAGAAATATATATACGAGTAGATACAGTATAATACGGACTCCGAAAACGCGGATTCGTATAACTCGATCGAAAAGTTGTTAAAGTTGTCATGGAAACGAAATAAATATCGTTTGGTTTTTATTACAATCAACGGATATTATAAATAACGGATAAGTAAGTACTTTAAAAAAATTTATCCTACGCGTTATACGGGACTGTTTATAGCGTTGGATGAGTACTAGTCGCGATTTTTTGTTACGGTAATACCTCGACTTAAGGCGGTTTCACATAGCCAGCGATATGCGAGAAGCGAGAATAAACATGCGATTATCGTCGTTATTTTATCGCAGACGCTATCACGATGTTATCGCGCATGTTAGCGATATTCGCA
>WUQG02029406.1:0-11092 GCA_011317285.2 Androctonus mauritanicus
ATACACATTTTTAATAGCATTTAAAAATGTAAAAAATTATATGGTTAACAATTTGTGGCTAGGTACAGATATTTCTTGATTAATTTCTACTGTTTTGTATTTCTTGATTATCAATGTTATCTTATGTCATATGTTTCTTTCTAAATATATGCTTTTATTAAAATTTAAATAAAATATTTTTTATTTTCAATAAAAATCAAATCATGTACCTTTATTTAAAAAATATATATATAAGCGACAATTTGTCTTTTTGTCCGGGGCGACGTAACCGCTAGAGCGGGCCCTGCCGGGACAGACTATACTAGTAAGCGACAGCCCTATACTGCTAACATTCGATCGAATTCTCGTAAGGCAAAACCTCGATAATTGTGCAAATCATCGATTATATATATAATCGATATTGACGGTGAAAACATGCAAAAGAATACTTAATTGTTTAAGTAATTATTTTATATGAAACGATAACAGTAGTTTGATTAGTTGTCATATTAAATTTTGGATATTCTGTACCTGACGGCGCTATTTTAAAGTTCCCTAAAGGCAAGCCAATATCCATGAAAGGATAACAGGGAAGTTGATGGGGTTCAACAACCGGGTCCTAATTCTTCCTGAAAACCTAAAAGTGTGGAATCTGAACCCGGCAAGGTAGTAAACAGCTATTCGACAGTTTTTTTAGTAGCGTATAAGCCTGTTTATACAAATTTCAAAATTCTCAGGTTAATCAGTTCCGCGTGGGCGATATTTATAAAGCTTTAAAATATTTCATTACCTGTCATTTGACGTTAATATTAAATCAGTGTAGCCGTGAAAAGTATATTCTTCTAAAGAGGAACTTATGGAGTGATTACTTGAAAATTAAATGAACAACAGTTTTCGGATTATCAAGTATGAAAACAATAAGTCTAATGTCCACTTTTTTTAAAGATGCATTTACGTTAATCGCCCGTTGAAGTATGGAATTCAAACATGCGGATCTGCTGTAATCCTAGGAATAGGGGCACTATTGTTAGAATCAATCCATTATTTAGTTGATACAAAATTTTAATTTCGAAGATTATATTTTTTTGCAATAATCCCTCAATTTATTTCAATGTACGCAAAACCAAATTATCATCAATTTGCCTTTTTCTTAGTATTAGTGCACTCAGGCAAATTCGATTTTTATAAAAATTTTATCATGCAAAATATTTGAATATATCTTTATAGTTTAGAAGCGGTATTCAATTTTATACAATATTGAATAGTGTCATTGTTATGGCGTTATTGCGATTTGTTAACGTTACTATTGATAATAAATCTATTATATATTGTAACATGCAATAAACTGTGGGTACCTAAAGTGGATACAAACAATGTTAACGTAAACTATATAAACTATACATTCATCCCATATTTTATTTAGTTATTATGTAATAACTTACACGGATTAATTTGATTGGTTTAACATTAACAAGAACGTTGTGCGCGTTACGTTCCCGAATATTCCAGTTATGTACTTTCAATATATAAACAAATTATTTCCAAAGTTTGGCAAATTGCAAAAAATTATAAGAATTCTTTTCATTACAATAGTAAAACTATCTGGCATCAGATATATTTGTAAAACTATGCATGTATTTGTAATCATTCATTTGATATCTTAAAATACCATGTTAACATAGTATTTTAAGATATCAAATATCCATAATAATTGAAAAATTTACATTTAAATTTCAGCAGGAGGAAAATTTCTAATTTGTCCATTTAACATATATTACATAAAGTATTTTTAGTATGTTAAGATAACCTTATGCTGAAATTATAATTGTGTTAGATTTTTAGCTGCAAATAATTTGATGGCGTGTTCTTGGTTTTATGTTAAGTTTCTCCTAAATTCAATAATTTTTTGTACTACAAAATTAATGTAAACTAAATCTAAATAATTCAGAGATTAATTATTATTATTATTATTATTATTATTTTTATAACAGTAAATAAAATTTTAGTAGATGAAAATTAAGATAGTGGATGTTTTGGTCTTTGTAGAAGAAAATTAAATGAGTTCATGGAACAAATTATAAAAATGAATATTGACTACTTCTATTTAATATTTAATCCAAATTTTATTTCATGTAATGGATATTATTTTTTTGAAAATTATTTTAATTTTCAGAATAATTCAATGCATCATTTATAAATTTATTATTTTAAAATCTCTTCTGCACGAAAATAAACAATGAAATACAAGCAACAGATTTTTAAACAAAGTAGGTATGTATAAAAAGAATGAGTTATGACAAAGAATTTTTAAGTCTTTCCATAACAATATTTAGTGCTTTTCTCAAAATAATTTTATGTTGTCCTATGTAATATTATTTCAAATCAAGATTTTCCAGTATTTATTCAGTTTTTGAAAAAATAGGGAAAATGTACAATCAACATAATAACTATTGAACAAAAATTTTATTATAAAACTGCTATTTAAAAAAAATTAAATGAAAAATTGTTAACTTTCATAAAAATTTCGTGTTTTTATACGGTAACTACAAGATTCTTGCAAATTATTAAAATTCGAAATTATTTAATCATTTTTATTCTTTATTAACTGCCTCAAAATAGTAAAATTATTACAAAGTAACAATCAGTTTTTTCTAGATATCTTTAATAGCATATTTTTAAGTTTTACTAACTTCTAAATCAAGATTTATCATAAAAAATTGTTTAACTGGATGTTGTGTGCTTTATGCTGAAATTACAGAATGTACGGGAGTAATAATCCTTGAAAATCTTTTTTCTCTATTTCTAGATGAATGTATATGTCCCTGAAATCCCAGAATTTATAATTATCTTAGAGAGTTAATGAGAAGTCTGAATTCAACATTTTGGGAAAATTCTGGAAGCTTTAAGCTACCAGCATTACTGATATAATAATTCATTATATCAGTGATGTAATGAAATTATGTATTATAAGCATAATTTTTCTGGTCCACTGCAATATAGGTGGCCAGCATCCATGATAGTTTCAAATGGGAATGGAGAATACCAAATATTGATTGAATTAAAAATATTCTGTTACTGATTTCTTGAAATAAAATGATTTAATTATTCAATCACCTTTCCAATTTTGAATATCATATCTTTCCAAAGAACATCATGAAATTGACATACAATTAATCAGGCCACAAAATATTCAATTTATATTTCAATGCCACCCATGCAATGCAGAAATGAACTGACAAATTTTATTTTTTTTCCTGAAACAGACATACATATATATTGGATATATATACTGTACATCTACATAACTAGAAATGATATGCATTTTTAAGGCATTACATAATTATAAAACATTTTGTGCTTTAAAATATTGCCAAATTAATGCTTTATCATCAAATATGGCATAGTAAAATTATATGTGATTTTTAAATTATATGGATTTGATAATACAGAATTTAATGGTTACAATAATTTTATTCAAAAGACAAAACAAATTTCCAACACATTTTTTAAATTTCACATATATGGAATTAGTAGAAAAATGATTTTTTTTTAATTTTTGAGATATTCTCAGAAGTATACCTACTTCTGGTTAATTGTTGCACAAAAATCATTGCACTTGATTTAGGAAAAAGTCCAGAAGTATCGTTCAGTTTGGCTTTTATTTTTCTTTATTATTAACATTGAGTAAAATGTCACATGGCAAACCATTTCACTTTGACAAACCAGAAGCTTAGCACCACCACAATTGTGCATGAAGAGCAATATGTGATTGCTTTGTAGTAAGATCATAAATGCCAAATTAGCCATTCTGAAAGCATAAGGCACAAAACATGATTTGAGCTACCACATCATTCATTGCATATTCATTTCCTGTAAAATGGAGGAAAATATCTAGCTCTGTAAGGAAAGAAAAATAAATTTACACAATATTGCCATTATCCTGGCTTTTTATCTAACAGATTCAATGTTTAGAAAATAGATAAGAGAGTCAGTCAAGCCAACTACTCTTCAATCATTCCAATCTTTTTTGATTTCAAAACTCCATTCCCATTTCAAATGTTCGCTTTTATCATCATCTGTAAAAAGCGATTTCACTGTGTAATTTCCTCTTGCCAGCATTCCAGAAGGCATGTCTTCCAATGGGGTGGTGTATGATTGTATCTCTCTTTTAGGAGCATAGCTTCCAACCATATTAGAAATGCTGTCACCTATATGATTTGTATAAATGACAAAATGAAAAATAAAATAAAGAGGAAAAAGACTATTATTTTTACTTACATTGAATTCCATGTCTAAAAATTTTCTGGACATATTTAAGACCAGTTACAATTTCTCTTTGAACATAAAAATCTATGCGAATACGATACTGGATACCCTCTTTGATAACAAAAGTTTTCTTCTTTAGTGCTTCTAAATCACCTGAAAATTGAAATTTACTAGTAAATAATATTGTAATTAATTATAGAAATCAATATTCTTTCTAAAATTCTATAGATCATCATCATAATCTGATCACAAAACCTTAATATAATTTAGTTTTTACAGTTAAGTCAAGTTTATGTTTTAACTGCATATATTGCAAAATGATGATAATTTATGTGAAATATATTTTTGCAATGATAAAGTGACTATTATCATCATCAAAATTAGTAAAACCTCAGTAATTATAAAGAAACTCAGTAAAATATCAGTTTAATGCTAATATGTTTCATACAATAGCATGCATATATATATATATCTCCACTGCTTCCTGTTGCATATCTATTATATGACCAAGTATATAGCAGAAATAACAATATCAATAAGCAGTTTACAATAATTGTTAAAATTTTCTTAGGATGTATAGTGTAACTTTCACTGAAAGCATATTAAATTTCAATATTATAAAAAATGATATAATACAGGCATGTCAAATATGCACATTCTGTAGACTGCATGTGGCCTCCAGCATTCTTCAATGCAACTTGCTGGCATAAACCTTTCTTAATGATCATGATTTTTACAGAATTTAATTACTATGATAGCTTTTAAATAGGATAATAAAATAGAAATCATTAAATAATAAATTAATTTCGTTTTATTTATTTTATTTATAGTGTGTATTTAATTTTTTTATTCAAATTTTATTCTTCTATAAAGCAGCTATTGTTGCAAAATTTAAATTTGTTGCATTCCCAACTATTTACATGTTTAGTGATCTTCTCAATATCACTTTGTCCTTTATTGCATCTTTTTATTATTATATTGTCCTTAAATGGCCCTCCATAAGATATACTTTTGATATTCTTGATAAAATATAATATATTTTAAATTGTACATATGGTAATTATCTAAAATTTTTTCTTCTTTTCAATCATTTGAGATTAATAAATGATAAAACTATTTGAAAACTGACCACAAGAAGCTATGTATGTTCAAAGTATCCTTTATACAGTAGCCAGTCATGGGGCTTACTCAGCTAGCCTGCCCTTTCACAAAAATAAGAGAGATCTAGAAAATGAAGAAAACTCTGTATTACTCAGATAAAATTTAAGTGAGCAAAAAATTGAAAATATCTATCCGTTATGAAATTATATTTATGTTTAGCCAGAAAGCACTGGATATGTTAATTAAAATCTGAGGCTGTTCAACCCATTCACTGCCAGCCATTTCAAGTATTATTTACAGTATCAGGCCAGCAGTTTTCTGTAATTACGCTTAACTGATATTCAGAAATTTATAAAACTTCATCTCTTATTTTTATCGAAAAAAACTGAAATTTTTACTGCTGTTTATATAGTTTCTATGCTTCTTTTTTACTTTTACAATTATTTATTTAAAAAAAATGTTCATTGCTTGTATTATGCCAAATTTTATATTATTTTTTGAAATTTTTTTAGACATCCAGTGAAATTACTACTTCTATTCTGATAGCTGTATCCTTCCTAAATAAAACAAGCCATGAATGATATATTTCTGTCCATATTTTGATGTAAAATTGTTTATTATTTTTATATTATGCAAATTTCTTAGCAAAATTATTGATAAGCATTTTTTAAGAAAATGTACAAATTATATTAGATATCAATTTTAAGCAATTGTTTACATTAAGTTATATGTTTACTTGCCATTTTAATAGTGCTTGTTTTATTTAGCAATATTTCATGTTTTCTAAGAAATAACTTCTAAAGTGTAAGAATGTTTTCCCCCCATAATAAGAGCTATAATCTTAATTTTTACCCTTATTGGTTCAGAATATAATTTTTTCTGCCAATAAGAGACAGTATTGAGTTCAGTAGGTGGAACAGAAATTTCCCAAGAAAGAATTGGCAAAAGTTTTAAGCTAGTATGCTGCACCCATTTAAAAAACAAAAAATAATAAATAAAAATAATAATAAATAATAACAGGGAAAAAATTTTTATGAATTGTGTTTGATGATGATAAATGTAATCTAAATATGCAGTAATTACATCTTGAAAAAGTTTTTTTAGATTGGCACAAAATAATTTATAAAAATCATGACAGACTATTCCAGGGGTCCCCAATCCTATGCCTGCAGGCATCATAGCGCCTGCCGATCATTTAACATGTGCCCGCTGCTGTGCGACCACGATAAAAATATTTCGACTTACAGATGAATACCTTGACAATTGCTTACGAGCAGGAATATCATCATACTCCTCCTAATTATGAAGCAATGGCCAATGAAATGCAATGCCAAAAATCACAATGACACTAAGATTTATATTTTTATAAAGATTTTTTATACTTTGTAGATTTTGTATCCATTATTTACTAATTATTTATTTTACACAAGAACATTAACAATAATTTTGTTAAATTATATTTTTGGAATTAAATATTTTTTTGTACATTATGTGTATGTATTATTAACTATATCCAACTATAAATTCGCCTTGAAAAAATATATGATGCCCACTGTCCAACCATTATTCTAGAATGTGCTCTTAGGTACAAAAAGGTTGGGGACCTCTGGACTATTCCATACTATTGCAGTATATACATATCAAATGCTTGATGCCATCAATTACTCCTTGCTGTCCATCAGACAGCAGCAGCAAATAGGGTATTAATAATTTTATATATAAAAGATTTTAAATATTAAAGAATTTTATTTGATAATTTATACTTTTAATATAATTTTAAACAATTTAAAAAATTGGTATTATAAAAAATTTTATGTACCTGTTAAATCCAGTTCAATATCTGGCCTTCCTTCAACTATCAATGCTAATTTTTTCACCAAGACATGTTTTGGTGTACTGGGATCTATAAAAACAAATTTAAAAATAATTAAAACTCATTTCAAAAAGAAACAGATGCAAGCATTTTTGATTCATGTTTGGCATATAATGAATAGAATCAGAAGATATTCTGCCAAATTTCAAACCTTTTCCCCTTTTTGTGGGGAATTTATTAAAGAATATCCGTTATTATTTAAGATTATATAGATAAAGGTTTAGACACAATGATTCTATTAAAAATTAGAAATTTGGATATGACTGAGAAGATTAAATATTTATTAATTATTTAAATAAAAGGGAATAAATTATAAAAAAGAAAAATTTAAATTCAAAACAGAACAAAATTTATAATCAAGTAATCAATTGTTGAATTTTATTTAAAATGTCAAATTTTATTATTCATAGCCAAAATTTCGGATAAAGTAACAAAATATTTTATATATGATTTATTACAATTTTCTGAAAAATATTAAAGAGTTTTTGTATTGAATATTTCATTCCACAGATTGTATGATATTCACATGAAAAAATATGATGCACCATAGAGTATGTTCTTTGGTACATATCTTGTAATATAAAGCAATCATAAAAATAGTAATTTTTTTTTTAATTATAATTTGTTTTTTTCATAATTTATACAAAATTATTTAATGTTTTGATTTACAGAAGAATTATAATTATTTGGTTATATATATAAATTATTGCTTGTATGAGTGACTGTTAATTTACAACTGAGGATGACTTAATAATGGATTTAGATGATTGTATTTTCCTGGGAATTATTACTATATGAATAAGTTTAGATTATGTGTTAATTAGATAAAATATATAAAGTTAACAACATATACAATAAATTGCCTACAAATGTGAAAAATTGTTATTATTATTCACAAATGCTACAGGTGTTAAAAGCATAGGATAACATATGGTATTTTAATATTCCTATAGTTTAAAAATTGTGTATAACTAATCATTTTTTATACTATATTAAGAAGAAATATTACATTTTATATTTGATAAATTAATTATATTTAAATATTTACTCAAGATCCAATGAGAAATTTTTTTAAATGTAGACCTATTTAATATTTTTCTTATTTAAATATTATCCTAACTAATATTTAAATACGAAAAAATTTTGAAGATCAATTCTACAGTTGCAAAATTTAATTTGAAAGTTTATCAAATATTTAAATTAAAGAAACATTATAACTATACATTTAATATAAGAATTAGGGTATTTAATTTGTTTTATATTTTGAATATATTTTTTTAATTCCCATTTTAAACTTAAAAAACCATTAATGTAACATTTAAAAATTAAGTTGTATTAATAGATTGTCAACGACTGATGGCATCATTTGTCCCAATTCTCTCATTCACTATTTTTCCATAGAAAAAAAATTGATAATACAATATCACACCTGACAAATAGCAAATCAGTCATTCTTTAATAAATAGAGAATAATAAAAATTAACAGTTTTTCATTTCACACGTTTTGTGTGCTATATAGGCATTAATTTATTTAAAATAACATTACATAGAAAAGGTTAATTATAATTCTTAATATATATTCACAACAAAAAATTTTGAATCTTTATATAACATTTTGGCCTGTTAGTAAATTGCATATTGTAAGTGAAATATTTATATATAAATACTGTACTCATAATCTAAACAAATTTTAATTAAAAATACATATGTATACAACACATTCCAGAACATCTTGTTAAAAGTGAGTACTGTTTAATGTTAAAAATCAGCAATTATTGAACAACTGAATATTTCATAAAATTGATCATGGATTAGATAAAGTTACAAGTTTATAACATTCTTCAATATATGTATTCATATCAGGAATATTTAAAATAGTTTCTATTTGAAATTGGTTATCAGATTTTTCTTCTTTCTTATGATAACTGGTGTTAAAATTACTATAAGAATATAATTATCTTGATCATCAACAATATTTAAATATTTTCAACTATTTTATATTACAAAATACAATAAAAATCCCTGAATCATAGCAATATGATGTCATGGTGACATCACTCACTCATGTTATAAATTATCAGATTTTTATGATATCATTCATTACCATGTCATAATGATATCACATCAGGTGTGTGACATCATTATCACAAGACAATGACAATAAATAGTATTAAATATTAAACAATGTAGGTAAGTAAACTGTTACTTCACACTGCTAACATTTAAAATGCCATCTATTGGCAATAATAATAAATAAAATTCAAATTTGTAGGATTAAATTATCTTATAGAATTAAAGGATGCAGTTGAAATGATCTTTAATGACAGAATATTACTACTGAATTTCATATAAATTTGTTAAGTATTTCAAAAATAATTAGTGGAGGGACAAATAGGATTGAAGCTTATATTCCAAAGGAAAGCGATACTTATATAAGTATACTTTTCCAAAGGATAGTTAGGTGATAGCACCTAGCTATCCTTTTTTGTTCTTAACTATAAGAACAAAATAATTTGTATCTACTATCAATTAAGAGACTGATACATCTTTAAGTTAAAAGACCACTTTAAAAGTATAAGTTTTGATTTTTTTATATGAATAATTTCTAGGATGATAAATTTTAAGCATTCATTCTGGAAATTACCTCTTACAGACAATTTCTGACTTATGTAAATGGATCATTCTGTGAAAGCTTACTTAAGTCAAAACATACATATGTAATAGCATACCCTATACAAGTGATGGGTAAACTATGGCCTGCAGACTACATGCAGCCTGCCACAATAATATGCATGACCCGTGATTCATGCACAAGTGTAAGACTTTTTTTAAAATTTCACCACAAAAGTGTTAAATTATATAAACAAGCAACATAATTAATTAATTAAATTTAGGTTTTGTATGCTAAAGTACCCCCTTTAAAAAAACTCTGGCATGTGTCCAACTCGATTTTCCAATATTTTTAAATATGTAACCTATTAGGGGAGGCAACAGCAGTGGTAGAGAGCAGCTGTGAAAATTTCTTGAAAATAAAATGCTGGTTTCCAACATGACCAATATTTTCCTCTACTATGAGTACCTCATGCATTGAAAAGTAAAAAACATTTTTTTTATGTGCAGTCCGCTAGAGACCTTACAGAAGTCTGTGTGGTCCATGATCAGAAAAGTTTGCCTAACCCTGCTCTATACAGTATAAAAATAATATCCTACACTATGTCGTAAAGCTATAACATGAGTGGTATTAGCTGTATTTTTAACCTGCCAATTTCATTCTAAGCCATATTTTCATTATACATTTTGAAAGCTGACATTTCAAGGTTTATTATAAAAAAAAATTTTGTTTCTGTGCAATTTTTTTTTTATGTCATATCAAAAATGGAAAACAAAAAGGAGCACTTTTGGTATATTTTGCTTTTTTTTTATTACTAAAAAGGTAAAAATGCTGTTGAAGCAAGAAAAAAGTTATGCGAAGTGTATGGAGAAATGTGTTAACAGAATGCCAGTGCCAAAATTGGTTCGCAAAATTTCATTCTGACAATTTTGATATTAAAGATGCATCATGTTCTGGAAGGCCAGCTGAAGTTGATGAAGACAAAATAAAGGCATTGAATGAAGCAAACTGCCAAATAACAACACAAGAAGTGCTATAAGATTGGTCTATGGATCTATGGTCGAATTTGACAAATTCGACCATTCTTGACCACATGAAATGACTTTGGTTTCATTTCAAAACTCAAAATTTGGGTTCCACACATTATCAAGGAGAGAAATTTGCTCCATCACATTGACATCTGCAATTTGCTGCTCAAATGTCAAGAAAATGATCCATTTCTGAAGCTAATCATAACTGGCAATGAAAAATGGATTGTTTAC
>WUQG02029417.1:0-11091 GCA_011317285.2 Androctonus mauritanicus
TTCGACGAGGAAAAAAGTAAACATAAGTCAATTGTTTATACTCCGGTATATACAACTTGCTGTGTACTTTTTGCTTATATTAAAATCATTATAGCGGATTAATATATAAGTGTTATGTTTAAATTTTTAAAACTGGTTTTTTTTACTGAAAAAAATCGGTTTTGCATAATTTTCTTTTAAAAACCGACAAACGCTAGTGTAAATTGTGTTGGATAAAAGTATGATTCTGAGCGACTGGACTAAACCTATGACTGTTCCTAACTTTAAAGGAAAGGGTGAGAAAAGTAAATGCAAGTATTATAGGGGTATAAGTTTGTTGAATGTGGCTGGAAAAGTATTGAAAAGATTATTATTAAGAGAGTGACAATGATGACTGATGAGAGAGTATGAGATGTGGGCAGTGTGGCATCAAGAGTGGAAAACTATGTGAACCAACTTTTCTCAGTGCATTATGATTGTGGAGAAGTATCTCCATGTGAAGAAGATATTCTGTGCTTTTGTAGATCTTACAATATATGACTGAATGGAGTAATCCATTGAAAATGCTGAGGGAATATGGCATGAATGAACAGCTACTTGTAGCAGCAAGAGCGACATATCCTAATAGTTGTGCAAGTGTGAAAGTAAAAGATACCCAGAATAGTTTATAATTAGAATGGGGTGAGATAAGGGTGTTTGATGTCCTCATGGAAGTTTAATGCATACACAAATGCATGTGTGAGGGAAACATATGCAGATGATACTTTATCTTTGAGAGTGAGCAAGATTTGAGGATGTCTATTTCACAATTCAATGAAGCATATTAGAAGAAACAAAGAATAAAGGCAGGAAAGTCAAAAGCAATTATGTTTGTACAAAGATGCAAGATTGAACTGAATGAAATGAATCATCCCATTCAGTTCAATCTCAAAATATTTTGAACCATGATTAGTGATTTCAAAATCAACAGATAAACCAATGCTGCTTTAAGTACCACTTAGAAATTTAACTGCTGATCAAGTAACACATTGTCTTTCAAAGCACTTAAACAGAATTAAAAACATAACACTTTAATAATTAAATTTATTTTATTTTTATTAATTTAGATCAAATTTTGATTTTTCAATATTTAACTATAATGTTTTCAATGCTTAGCTAACAGGAATTTTAAGAGTACATTGTAATGCCCTTATTGAAGTTTATTTTAATCTTGAAAATTATTAATCGAAGTAAAAAATAAAGAAATCTTATAAAGATAAAAATAATTTTAATGAGATGATTAATATAACAAATTTTTAAACTACTAACCATTTTTAAAATTTTTTATTATTGAAATTACATTTCATGACTAGAAATATAAAATTTTTCTTTTATAAATATATATAATTAGTACAAAAAAGGCACTTTGAGATTTAATACAAAAATTGAACCTAAATATTTGTTAATTTGCTATTGTATTTTTAAAATTTTATAAAAATTAACATGCTTAATAAATCATTCATCTTCAGATTCCAGAATATCCTTGAAAGATAATGGTGTAAATATATAACCTGAACCTGTATAAAATTTGCTCTGAAATTCCACCCTGTAAAACAAAAAAAAATTTAGATAACACACTTTTTAAATTACTTTGCTATGTACATAAACTAAAGTCAATCAACATCAGAAATATAGCAGAAAACAAAGAATTTTATTTTTTTTAGAAAACTCCAAAATTATAAATCTTAACACAACTGTAAAGCACTTTCAGCATTCATATGCCCTCATCAGTATATCCATATATAGCATTCTACAATTCTATTCTATATAACATTATATTGAAAAAGACATATGGATGACAAAGTACTTTACACTTTGTCAAAAATTATAATTTTGAAGTTTTCTAAAAAATAAAATCACTTGTTTCCTGTTATTGTGCTGTTATTGTCTTTAGACAATTTATATTTTCATATTAACAGTCTTTAATAAACAAACTAATCCACTTTACGGATATCCACAAACTCATAAAAATTATTATAATTTTCAGATATATAATATTTAAACTAGTAATTTTGTCAATGATAAATGACAGGTTAAATAAGTTGTTTTCAACTTTTTTATTGTTGCAGAAACATTTTTAATTATAAAAAAAATTTTACTGGAATATCAAAGTCAACAATATTTATACAAAGTATACATACTATAATCCTGAATTATAAAATTATATAAAATCAAGTCTATTTCCCGGAAATAATTATATTACTAAAAATGTTTTCAACTTAAGAATTAGAGTGAAAATATTTTTAGTAATAAATATAATTATTTTCTGATAATAGGCTTGATTTTATGTAAGGCAACTGAGTCTTAAACTAATAATAAAAATATGTATGCAGTTCTTAACATGTCCTTTATTAAAATTATAGATTCCATATATTCATATATTTCATAATTTTGTGAAACACCAATTAAGATCAACTGCTTTAAATAAAAATACCTATTTACTGATGTAACTGAATATTAATGTTGAATTGCTTGATTAAATGCATTAATGATAGATATAATGCCATCTACTAAAAATATTCACAGTTAGAGATGATACAGATTGTAAATTATTTATTATTTTTATTTTATTTTATATTTATTTTAATATTAAATATTTTTTATAGTGATTATCATCAGTGTAGTTGATTACATAACATCCAATCACTCTATGAAAGAACAGATATATGTAGATCTAATTATAAAATAATTTAATATCCTATCATAAAATGGAAATTTAAATGAAACTTTTCAAAGTTCAAAGAATTAAAATTAATTATTGATTAATTTGAAGTTGTATATATCACTCAAAAACAAATATAGTAACTGCTTAACTTTTGTTATTTCAATTAGCTATTATTATTATTTCAAAACATTCTAAAATTTTATGCTTGAAAAAATTAAATGAAAATTACTGATTTTATTTGTGTATTTTCCTACTATGTACTTCATGTCAAAGATATTAAGAATTTTGTTTTATTTTCAATTTGCTTGTTAGTAAATAATGAAAAATGATATGTAGAATATATTTTATAAATAATGCTCAACTGATTTAATAATATCAAAAATATTAAAATCTAAGCATCAAATGATAACACAAAGAGCAGGGACAAATAGGAAATAAAATATGACAAAATAAACTTTATCAGATTGCTTTCAACTCTCTGGGTCCTGTTTAGCAATCTATATACAGCAATATAAATCTTAGAATATAGTTCAGAATGATAGTCAAAAT
The DNA here is from genome assembly GCA_011317285.2 of Androctonus mauritanicus. NCBI lineage: Eukaryota > Metazoa > Arthropoda > Arachnida > Scorpiones > Buthidae > Androctonus > Androctonus mauritanicus. The sequence continues at coordinate 3,233 of WUQG02029417.1, forward strand.
CAAATTCAAACTGTTACTATTACACAATAAAATTAAAACATGTAAACCACATTTACATTAAGTTACATATATATATTTAATGAAACAGCATAGTTCAGTTAAGAATCATATTATTAAAATCTTTATAAATAGTTAGCCATTGGCTATTATGTATCCAAATACATCAAAAAATAAACTTCTTTCTTATATGTCAAATTTGAGATTTTGCTGTTGAACCTTTGTATGCAACCATAGCTTGCCATCCACAATAAAAATTATAATACAAAATAAAGAAAGCATGTACACTAGTTCTTACAGACTTTATCTACTTTGATCCACCAGGGACCAAAGTAGTCTTATAATCATGGATGGTAATAATTATAATTATTATCTTAAAATAAAAATAATTATCATTTCTGAAACAAATGAATTATTATTTAAATGCAACCATGAAAGCAATGTTTATGTTTAGCTTTGGCACACTGAATGCAAACAAACCCTTGGGCTTGGGAACAGTCAACATTTTTCAATCAAAAAATCCAGAAATTGAAGTCAGATAACAAAAAGAAGCATACAGACATAAAGAGGAAGTAAACTATGATAATTTAAAACAAAATTTATAATGAGATTGGAATTTAGTTTTCCAAATGACAAGATTAAAGATTCAAAGTAACGAGCAATGAATAATCAGTAAAGAGAAAATAGTAATGGCAGAACTTCCGGTCTGATTGACACATGTGCAGAAACATGGACTTCACATGCTTATTCCTTTATTATATATGATGATGGCACAAAAACAGTTTTCTATGAATTTAAAAAACTACATTACAATTAAGTTGTATATTTTGATAATATCAATACCAGAAGAGATACTATCAGTTATATAAAGTTTTGCTTTTTATTAAAAAATTGAATTAATGAAACATTGGAGAAAGTTTTTAAAAATTAAAATTTTCAAAACTTGTTAATTATGATGGAGATCAGTATTTATTAATTAAAAAATTATATCCAATTTGATTTTTAATTAGATTTATCCAGACATCTGAAAGATATAAGATAATGAATAGTAATATTCTCTGGTAGAAAGAATTTTCAAAAAAATGTGTTTTATAAAAAAAAAAATAAAATGAAGACAATTTTTTACTAAATCATTAGAAACATTTTGAGATTTTTTAAAATATTTTTTCATCACAAATTAACAACTTTTCAATGGCATTCACTATATTATACTGTAAATTAGATATTAAAAATGAATTGGAAATAATAAACAAATAATTTTATATAAATTATTATACTTTCATATAGAAAAAAAATAATATAATTTTAGATCAAGAATTGAAACTTTATATTTAAATGAAATAGAGATGTAACAAATTATATTTTATACTGTTAATTCCTATGGAAAAGTGAATTTTAATTTATTTTCAATATAAATTGCAAACATATAATCCAAACAAGCACTAACTCCCCCTGGTGAATAAATTTTGAAATAAACTGTACATTAATTTATTCACCAGGGGGAGTTACTGCTTGTTTGGATTATATGGATGTATTTCTTTATTGGACGGTTTTCTCACCAAGTAGACTGGTGGCAGCGGAAGTTGTTTATTTCTTCTCAAAATGACACTGATCTGTTTCATTTTTCCCGTGGTTGGAAAGATGGTTAGTTTTGATTCAATCATGGGTAAAACGAAAAACATCAGTGTCATTTTCGAGAAGAAATAAACAACTTCTGCTGCCACCAGTCTACTCAGTGAGAAAACCGTCCAATAAAGAAATGCACCCTATGTTTGGATATTGGTGATTAATCCCCTGTGTGGTTTAGTAATATAAATTGCATATTTTGTCCCTCTGTTAATCATGTAACTTAAGCAATCATTGTATAACTTTTTTAAGTGAACTACTAATTAAAGCAGGGGGTCTCTGCTGGTCTTAAAAATTCTCTCTCTATACAAAGTATCTGACATCAGAGAGCAAACATCACTTCTAATTGATTGTTCCACTAGAAAGACAATTTTGTTGTTATAAGTTGATGTTGCAGTACATTTAAAAAAAAGTTTATTCAAAGAAAATTTTTTGTAAAATTTTTCCTCTCTCAGTGGAGCAATAGTTCAGAAACCCCCAACTTTTTAGATTTGTAATCCCTTAATGAAATCTTTTATGCTTCATTGAACCCCAACCATTTAATAAAAATATGAAAAAATAAATAAAATAATAATAATAAATCCTATTCTAAGAATGATATCCAAGTTTAATTGCAATGAGGATGATGTATTTAAATTTATATTGAAAAATGTGAGAAATATTTTATGACGTTCTAAATAATTTTATATATAAAGTATAATATTTAAAACTAAAATATTTCAAATATTTTTCACTTATTTTAATTTATAAGTGAAAAAGTTTATTTATAAGAATTTAAGTTTATTTTTTTAAGCCTCCTTTTTTTATTTTTTTGTTTTTTACACTAACTTTTTTATATTTATTCTGTATTTTTCTAAATTCTTTTGTAAAAATAAATCATATTAAAAATAAAAACTCATTCTCATTATATATTATAGTATAACAATATAATAGAAAAACTATGGCAGAGAAAAATGCCGAAAACGTTTGTACATAATAAAGTTTGCTATTATTGTTCCTACTGCTGATGAGTGCTTATTTATGAGAAGACTTGTAATAGAAAAACATCATAGTATAATATATAATGTAATATTAAAATTCCAGATCAGTAAATAATTAAAAAGTTAATTTAAATATAAATAATAATTTTGGGTTGTTCAAAAAAAATAAAAAATTTTCACAATATAAGTATAGATATGTTGTATTTTAATAGTAAAATCTTCACTATTTCTTCTGTTTCTAGAAGTAACCTGAAGTATATGAATATGAGTAAAAATCTTTAATCAACCCCCAAACGATCCTTTGATGTTTACTGATCCTCTGGATTCTATTATTGACCTCTGAGAGTCAAAATTAATCTGTTAACCATTTTGGGAACCCAGTTTAACACATGACACTACAGACAAAGCTTGTTTTTATATATATATGAACACTTTAATGATCATTTCATAATTTGATGTCATCTCTTACTGCAAGAAACTAAACCAAACTTAAAAGGGAGTAATCAAAAAATTTTACTCTGTGTCATGCTTATGAAAATGCAGAATTTGCAGTTTATTATAAGATACCTGTTGTCAAATCATCTGAAGAATTGTTCTCCGAATGCAAAATTTGGGGAATCTTTTTTATTTATATTTGAAGGCTATAGCAACAAAATTCACAGCATTTCAATATTTTCAATATTGAGTTAAGATTGTGGTGTTATTCTGTATCTTACAATATAACATTTCCAGGTAAAAATATATACCAAAAATAAAAATTAACATTTTAAATTTAATTTAGAAGTATAGGATTTGTAGAAAAACTCATATTATCCATTTCCTGTATGATAACAAAAGTGACATTATCCATTTCCACAAATTATATATCATGTTCCAAGTATATTGTGGGAACTTTGGTGCCACAGTAATTTTATTTTGTTAAATTGTAAGAGTTAATCTATATTTTTGCATTATTTTTGATTATTTATATATTACTTAAAAATATATGATGAACACTAGATAAAAGTTACAAATTTATATTTCTATAAAGATGATATTGGTGATAGTATAGGCAGCAATGAAAATGAAGAACAAAATGAAAATATTCTTCTTTGTCAACTGCAGAAAGTATTATTAGCTCTACATTTTCAAGTGTGAATTTAAAATAATTTGAAATTTTGATCATCATTAAATTCTTGTAATTATGTAAAAATAAAAAATCCAGAATCTTAATTTGATTAAATTAAATGCACATCAAGAACCATTTTTTTTTGTTTATACAATTATTAATACTTGTTATTAATTTTATTCTGCCCATTTAATACATCTACAGATAGTTATTTAGTACATCAGTATTATATATCTAAAAAAATAATGCATGTATCAAACTATCATCATTCACACTTGTTTGATTCAAAATTCACACTACCCAAAAGTTTAGAGTAAAACTCAAATTCTTCAAATTTATTTGAAACTTGCTTTCACATTTTTCACAAGAAATGAGCTAATCAATAATTTATCATCATAAAGAATAAATAAATAAGAAACCAAAGCAATTCATTCAAATCTGCATATGTGAGAGATTTTTCCAACTTTACCACAAATCTTCAAAAGTGAGACTGAGTTTTGTTTCTATATCTCTCATTTTTAATATGATTTGCTTTATACTAATAATTAAGAAAAAACAGCTAAATTATATTTGTTCATTTTTTTGATTAATTATTTGTATTTGTGACATTTGATTCAATCAATTTTAAATTTATTAAAAGATAAACTGCATGGTTGCTTAAGCAAATTTAACTAGCCTATTGTACTATATTCTATTTAGATAAGTCTAACAGATTTTTCTTTTATTTTTTAATTCATTAACACACACACACGCACGCACGCACACGCACACGCACACACACACACGCACACGCACACGCACACACTAGTAGCGAGTGTCACTGTTAATTTCAGTGCAATATAACTTTAGCATGATAGAAACAATAACTGTTTTGACAAGATAAATTGGTTGATAGCATTATTATTAGAAATGAATTAGATCAAATAGCTCACTGCTAAGTTGGTCATTTCACCCATTTTTGTCTCCTCTTCTTCCCAAATTCTTCTACTTTATTCTTTTTTTTTCTACAGGCTAAATCTTTGAATAGGACTTTGCTTTTCATTCTACATAATAGAAACAACTTCTCCTGTGGATAAGGAATAATTTACCTACAAGAAATATTGAGTCTCAACATGTGTCATGAGAGACAATTAAAAGTTTGTCTTTTTTCAATTAGTGATCTGCTACACTTTTTTTTGGCAGAATCCTTTTCCTCTTTCTTCATGCTTTCCTACACACTTTTCACTTTGTTTTCATTCTTCAGAGTCAAATCTCTAAATATGCCTTCTATCTCTCATTATATACAAATGATATAAATGCTTCAACACAATTCATCAACTTACAACTTTCAAGGAAAAAATTTGTGTACAATTATTCCCCAACTTATGCAAATAATTGGGACAAAAGCTTTATACAGTATAAGTTGAATTTTGCAGAAGTCAAAAAAACGATTTTTTTTACAAATATTCTGAAGTAAAAATTACCAGAGATAATGGATTACTGTGATTGCATTTATACCATACTGCTTTCTGACTGAAAGCAAGACAATACTACATAGTATGATATTATTTATATTTGGACTTAAAAATTTATTATTTTGGCAAGATATATGCTTTATATCTTAAAAAAGAAAAAATTTTTCAAAATATTTTATGTAAGTTTTGATTTATGAGATTGAATATAGTTAACTTAGGGAATATCTGTAAATCACAAATCAAGATTGGTAACCATATAGTCATTAGTTATAAGAATGTGGTTGCCACAATACCAAAACTGTAATAAAAAATAATATGCTTTCTTATTTTTAATTCAAATGCTCATTAAAATTGATATGAAATTTTAAAGATTTGTAAATTTATAAACATTTTCATTGCTTTTATGAAAAATCATATACAGGTAACCCTCAATTTAGGAAAGTTATTGGGGTGTTAAAAACTGTTCTTTAGGTAAAAATTCATAAATCAGAAATTCATTTCCCATTAATTCTAATGTAGAAATTTTTAACTGGTTCTTGGATACTAGAAAATCATTTTACCTACTGGTATTAAATCATTTCAAAGCATTAATATAAATATAATTATGTATATAATACAGCAATTTATGATAAATATTATCTATTTAGCTTATTTCTGGTCATTCAACTTTGAATTTTGAAGCATTAAGTGCCAAGTGATCTTCAAATTTAAGTCTAATAAGGCAATAAACTTGCCAATTATTGTGATTTTATATTATTAGTTAAAAATTTTTATAAAATATTATCTTAAATTTATGTAATTCTCAAAAATTTTTATTTTGCTAAATTATTAGAAAAAATTGATCTAATTTTCTAGAAGTTAAATAGAATTGAAACATCAATACTATTAAAAATTTATTGATTATAAATTTTATTATGGTAAATTTTTAATAAACCTAATAGACACAAAACAATTTATTTATTTAAATCATTACATTGGTTAGATTAAATTTGTCTAATGTAACCAATGTAATGATTTAATATAAAGTTCAAAATACTACTGCTGAAATGTATCAACTAGCACAATAAACACAGCTCAATGGCAGAAAACATTAAATCTCAAAAAAAGAGAAATTACACTATAAATACTGTAAAAGTGCTTTCAGCTTTATTAGCCAAAAGCACTTTTACAGTATTTCAGCTAATAAAGCACTTCAATTACAGAAGGAATTCAAAAACTTACATAGAACAACATTCTATGTAAGTTTAATATGTTAATTAAACTTACATAGAATAAGTTTAAAATGATATTTAATTATATGTTACTAGCTGCAACCCGCAAATTTTTGCAGTTGATTTTTTAATATTTTTGTGATAAGGTAAAATAAACAAACATTTATATATATATATACAAATCTACATAAGTGAAAATCAAGAAATAAAATAATCACAGATGGAAAAATGCTGATAAATTAAACAATAAATCAGTAGCTGCATAAATAAATTGAAAATTTCTATAAAATTCTATCATTGTACAAATCAAAATGTTCTGTTGCTATGGTAACAATGGTTTTGTTTCTTCACACGTGATAATGAAAGTGACAATCTTAAGGGGCATTAGAAAATAAAATTCGTTGCTTATTTCATAAAAACTGACTCAGCCTATCTTGCCTTATAATTGAACATTCATGCACAGGTATTTAAATTTATATGTAGAGATATATAAATATTAGACATCTAATAGCTTACCACCACATGGTCATTAAGCCTAATCTAAATCTAACATAAGCATATTACAACCAAATTAGATAATATAAGTTATAATCAATATAAAATTAGAGAAAAATCAAAAAATCTTTAAAAACATTTTAATATAAAATCTGAATTTCAATAGATTAACAAAATAATATACAGCACTACAGCACAATACTCGATATCCATCACTACTTTAGTAACAATCTCTGAACAGTCTCATTGAGTCACGTGCCATTATGATCCAGTGAGACTGCTCAGTTACTCCCAAACGGTACGTCACGTACTAAACTATCACATGATTATTGTAACCAATAAGATCACTGAAAGGAACAGACACAAGGATTTTATTATATAGATAATCAAACATGATTTGCATTTTTCAGGTTATAGTGTAGTCTCCTCTTAGATTTTCTGAAAATCTATAATAGATAACTATATTATATCATAATTATATTAAGATTTGTTAAAATTGTTCAAAGGGACAGATTTTCTTTGGAATTCCTTTATAAACAAAGATTTATTTTATTTTGTGTAAATAGCTATATCTTCCTGTAAAAATTTAATGAAATAGATTGTTAACAATTGTAAGAGAGAGAATTATCTTTCAAATATGAATAAATTTAATTAGTTTTCCATTTGAATTATATATGATAGAGGATTTAGTAATTTAGAGATCAAAGTGTTTGAATTTTCTGAAATTTTTTTAAAAATTTGATATAAAATAGTGAAGATATTTTATAAAATATATAGAAATTATTTATGAATATATTAAAAATCAGTTTAAATTGAATGTAAATACTGTATTTATTCGAATCTAAGCCGCCATCGATTCCAAGCTGCACCCCAAATTTTCAACATGTTTTTGTGAAAAAATAACAAATAGTGTAAAAAGGTTTATCGATATCTGATATTTATGAAATTAAAAAAATTTTAAAATGAGAACTAATAAGAAGTGAATAAT
>WUQG02029428.1:0-30504 GCA_011317285.2 Androctonus mauritanicus
AACTCTGTCTGCTCCCTTGTTAGTTTGAGGTTCAATTTTACGGTATTACTTGCGATTTGGGACCCCAAGTGTCTTACATCATTTTAATCTCCTGAATGTCCTCTACATCGTAGTGTAGTTTTTTTGAAGGAGATAGTGAACACCCTGTATAAGTGAAAGCAATTTAAATGGAACAAGAATTAAAATATTGATGAAGGATAGGAAGCAAAATAGTGTTATTGCAATACATATACTATAGATTTAAAATCCGTTTGCTCCGAGGAAAAAATGAATAATGGTCTAGTTTTCACAAATAAAAGAGAATTATTAAAATAATTTATTGTAATAAAAAACATTTATTTCAGTGGAGAACTAAATGAATTGCGGAAGATCCCTCTTCAGTAATCCTCCACTTCCAACATCAACCCGTCTTCCAGGGCGACCGGATAGCCGAGTGGTAACGCCAGATGTTGAAAAGGCTAGAAGAGTGTACTCATGGGTATAACCCTTTAAAAATGAAAAGAAGGGAGAAGGGGAAGAAAACGAGTGGTAACGCTGTCGTCATACCACGTGGAGGACCCGGGTCTGGTAACTCCTGAAAAGTTTCTTCTGGGTGCTGGGCCTGGCCCAGCGATCCCCGTCCTTCACCAAACTGCCCTCCTTCACGGGTGTGAGTGCAGCCCGGGGTTGGAATGGCCCTGCCACTTAATAATCGCCCTGATTGGAAAGAGGCGTAAAATATTAAAAACAACTCCTTCTTCCAGAATATTAATCCATAAGTAATTTCTTATTACTTATATACTAAATTTTTGATCTTTCTACGAATATTTTAATAATGTGTGGTAATATAATAGAAGAAATTGCTGAATTTTTTAATTCGGTCGTGGAAGTTATATTCGTATAATTTAATTCATATTTATTTGCTATTAGATTCTCTTCAATGCTAGTACATCAATTCTATCTTACACCATTAAATTCGTATACTTTATATATTATCATTTGCTCCTTTGGATTAGAAACAACAATAGGCGCAGCTATCTTGAAACAACTCGACATGTTGGATAGTAGTTTAAGGCCTTTTGTACACGGAGCGTATCGTCATAGACGCGTACAAGATTCGATTTACAGTTGACGATGCGCGTACGCCTGCACATCTATACATGGGGCGTACTACAAGCGTACAGAATTCGTTCAGTCAAGATAGCGTCAGCGATGATGATGATGTTATATTCTATTATTTTTGTCGTCGCCGAAAAAGAAGGAAAATAAGACTATTTTGGGTTCATCTCTATATTGAAAGAAACATAAATAATAGATACTGTGAAGGAATTATCAGGTGATGATGCAAAAATTTCAAAAGTTTTATAAAATGGTATTTTATATCGAATGGCAGTATCCAAAATAAAATCTTTCCACGTTATGTACTTTTTTTTAAAAATAGTGTTAAAATCAAGTATTGCTTTTCCGTGGCAATGAAGTTATTGTATTTATTACAATTATTTTAATTAAAATATATTAATATTTGCATATACTGTATATCTGTCCAGTTCATTAAGTGAGCTATTTCATTTCGTGCTTTTTCTGTTATATTCTTTCGAGAATATTCAGACAATGAATGATTCTTTATACGATTTTTTCTTTATACGAATTTAATTATAGTACTTCCACTCATTTTTTTGATACAAATAGATAAATCGTATCAAGAACACAAACAAGCCTAGCTTCGTACGACTAGCGAACGATAAGTACGGTACTGCTGGCGTCGTGAAGTTTGGGAAGTATGAGAATACGCAACGCTGCTGCTTCTTGTACAGACATGCATTTGAAAATACATAGCGCTGCAAGTAAACGATGCAGCGTCTAATACGCGTCTATGACGATACGTTTCGTGTACAAAGAGCCTAAATGAAATCCGCTATCAAACGTGACATCACTCCATGCGTCACTTACTCAACAGGTTCGATAGTAACACTACCTCGAAGACGCGTTCAGCAGAAAATCTCTTAGGCCGGATTCCCACTTGGGGTGAAGTTTGCAGCAAACGCAGAAAAGAGTTCATTTCCATAGCAACGGAATTTGATCTTGCGGCTACTTGTTAGAAACGCAGACGTTGCTAGCTCCCAACGTCTGCGCTTTTAAACAGCGACTAACTGCAAAGATTAGCCAATCAGAGAAATGCTTAGTATTAAACGAATAATACAATGACTGTGATGAGTGGTTGACGTATTCCTATTCATACCGACTATTGGCTGATGTCGGCAGTTGTTTACCGCAAACGCTTAATTGAATCATTGAATGGGAACGAATCATAGAGGTACAATATATATTGTACCTCTATGGAACGAATACTAGGCATATCGGCGTTTCCGACTCATCAGCCTGCCGCGGCACAACTCAAGTGAGAATCCGCCTTTAACTGTTCCACAACAGTTGAGTCTGCTGAACGCAATCATTCAGTTTAGTCCATTTTTCCATCAGTAATCTAATTTTTCCTGGAAACATGCAAAGCTCATATGTTCGGTTTGTGTCATGCAATGGTGAATACACTAACTTATTATACTTAATTTTTCTTTCATCATTATTTATTTGATAACATAAAATATTTCTGTTATATCACGTTTATTATCCATTCTCTTATTTACTGTAAGTGATCCAAATAAATATCTAATATATTAATCACACATACTGTAGTACATTTTGATGTAGGGAATGCATCTTCATTGGCACTAAGTAGACCCAATAGCGTTATAGACCCAATATAACGCTGATTCAGTCAACACTGTTGCTTTCAGAAATGCATCTACAACATAAAAAGAATATACGTGTAAATACATAATCTAAAACCTTTGAAAAGCCATATTCTGAATTACGGAGATGATTTTTCTATGGAACTGATGTACAGCCTAATTCATAAAATTATTATAAAATTTTATATGTATATTACAAAATTTATACTCTGAAAGTTTCAATAATTTAAATATAATTCATGCTTTCAATTCTTTTTTTTTTTAAACTTCAAAAATTTAGATTAAAATTTTATTTTTATGATCTGCAATTATTTTATGACTTATGCTCTTGTTCAACACTCATAAAATATTTATGATGTTAAAGCTGATAATTTTAAAAATACGAGTGCTCATTTTATCCCCAAAATTTAATCATTGAAGAGATTTATTGTTCCAATTCAAAACCTATACAGAATCTAAATTATTATATATGTCTGGAAATGATCCAATCTATATTTCTTCAAGGATTATAGTTTCTGAGAATTCATTTTAAATGTAGGCTTACTATTCATGATGAATCAATTTTGTTTTTTTTTTTTTTTGATATATTTTACGCTCCTTTCCAATCAGGGAGATTACTAAGGGGCGGGCCAGTTCCACCCACACTCGTGGAGGGGGCTGGATGGTGAAGGATGGGGATCGCCGGGACGAGCCCAGCACCCCATAAAAATTTTCAGGAGTTACCAAACCTGGGTCCTCCTGAGTGGAACTCCGACAGCGTTATCTCTTAGCCATCCGGTTCCGGTTTTACCTGCGGAAATGGATCCGATCCCTTACCTGCAGATCCAATTCCGCAGGTAAAGGGAGCGCTTACTGCGGAACAGGATCTTACAACATCCAGTTCTGCAGGTAAGCGCCTTAACCACTACGCCGTCGCTTTTAATTGATGGATCATATTGAGTAGGCACATTTTAATTAACTGAATATATTTTATCATTTTTCTTAAAATAAAAACTATTTTTAAGTTTTAATTCTGGAGATATTTTGCATTAATTCACAATTTCACGGAATCATGTTCAAATCGATTAAATCGATGTAATTTCGGAAAATCTAGAAAATTTTCTATATTATAAATTCGTAAATATTTTGAAAGTAGACAGTATACTTAAATTTTGATAATTTAAATTAATTAACAATATAAAAAAAGTAATTATAATTTTCCAGTGAAATTATAAATTTAAAAATGCGATTATCTCACTCGCTATTTTCTATTTCATTCAGAAAAACTTTATCGTAAAATATCTAAACTGGGAAATTATCGTATAAACTAGAACGACGATTTAATGATTCGAAAATAATTTAAAATAATCTCGGAAAAATGTTGGTACAAAATCCTATCTGACTTATTAGAAATCCCAAACCACTGTTAAATTGCATCAATCATTATTAAATCAGTGAAGTGTACGTTCTGTATTGTCTGATTATTGTTTTTTTTTTTTTTCTTACTGAATCTTATCAAATGTGTCCACCTGCTATCTTGATCGATTCGGCATCTATAATTGGAATACACAATTGAAGTTTTCTGTGAATACGTGAGTTTTACTGACCTAAAAACGTTTTTTCCCCCTTTAATTTTTTCTTTTTTTTATGCTCTACTAGAAAGTTTTATGAACTTAACAAGAAAATTTTTCATTGTTGCGAAGATGAAAGCCATTTATTGAATTGTCATTTTTAATCTTGTCAATATTTTTGCTTAGATATTTGCTGATTAAATTGATTTTAAATCGAAAATTAACTCGAATCTTTGCATAACAAACAGCGCAAAAAAATAAGTTTACACTCTGTACAACAAACACTTACAGTATAATGCTATAAAGTTATGTTCATATAAATCTTTTCTTTCTTTCTTTTTTTTTACACTATTAATTGATTGTTATCGTTTCGAACACGTTAGCATCTCAAATTTCTCCTCATTGTAATTCCGAAAACGTATTTTTAACATGAAAGAAAATTAGACATTGATGTGAATTATTCGATTTTTAACTTTATAACGGAGTTAGAAAACTCTAACTTTTGTATATATATATTAATTTGAATAAAGGATTTATTGCCGAGCCGCGCTTCGAAATTTAACTTTGTCGTCGACTTCGTTATTTTGCCTGACATCATACAAATGGTTTGGAGAAGTCGTGCATTGTATATTTGTGTGACATAAAATGATATTGTGATCATTGTTTTAACGGAAAGCATATAAAAAAAATTTTGCACATAGTTTCCGATACAAAAATTGTTACCATAAATCCCGGCTGGTGGGAACTGTTTTAAACGAAATCACATTTTTTGAAAGACGGTAGACAATAAAAGCGAGTTACTTGGCTCGAATAAAATTAAATTCAATCAATGGCCTGTATTGTATGATAGAATCGAATGATAAACATTACACTGTTTAAATTTGGAAGCGAACTTTTACCCATCTTAAAGGTTTTTAAACTCTTTATAAAGTGATAACAGTATTAAGTAGGTATATATCTCCTTGAACAAGTTTTTAATTTAATAATTAAATAATTTTTTTATACGAAATATCATCATTATTATGCTTGTAATCTATAAAAAATAAAATAAAAACATATATTTAGAGAACAATGAACAATAATTCTCGTTAAATTCTTGAATTATAAATAAAAATAAACATATTTAAATATCAATGAATATAAACATGCGACAGATTTTTATTTTTATTTAAAGTACACTGCAATTTTTGACTTCTATAGAAACGTTTAACAATATATAGATATCGAAGTAAACAACTTAGGATAAGAAAATTGTTACTTTTCTCGGACGAGAGAGAGAGTTTATTATTTGCACTTCCATCATGTACAACATATTTACTCAAAACAGTCTTTTTTTTTTTTTTTTTTTTGTGAAACGTGAAAAGTTTATCGAGGTCAGTTTTGACAGTTTTAATCTATAGAATTTTAAAACGTAATGCGCCCTCTCTAAATATTTAAATAACTATTTATTTTATTGATTATAAAGTGAATGAAATATTTAAATGTGAAGTTTTGGTAATGAGAAAGTTATTTTATTTTGTAAATAAAATGACGTAATAAAAAATATTTTTTTTAATTAATTAATTAAAAATTAAATTTAACTTAATTATTGATAATTAAGTTTTAAATTATAATCGTAAGAAAATATATCGAACTGTGAAAAAAGTTGTATTCAAGATTTTATCGTAATTATTATTATTATTATTTTTTTTTAACAACTTGAAAATTGTTTTAAAAAATACAAGATGGCGTTTTTAAATTTTTGAATTAAGACATTTTAAAATTGATTTGCGAGTTTTAAATATTGTTATATTTTTTTGGTTTAGCAGATCATTAAGTATTTATTTCCAAAATCATATAAATATCTCGACAATTAGTAGATTCCGCCCATTACAAATAAAGAATAAATATAACCCCTAGAGATATCAATACGCATGCGCACTTTCTGTTGCTATAGTAATGCTGTTAGATTATCTTCATAACATCACTTTCTTCGATTTACCATTTCTAAAATTACATTTCCATAAAAAAAGAAAAATAAAAAATAAGATTTTTTTTCATTGACTTTAATTGGAATTAAAAATATTTTTAATAATGACTTTTCCTTTTTTAACTAAAATTCAGCATCAATGAGTAACATCTGTTTAAATTCTTGGTAAATTATTAAATTTTTTTTATTATTTCATTTTCAACTTATATTTTTGAAATAATGTAATAATACTATTAACATTTACGCAGGTAATTTTATTGTTATGCCAGGTGGGTTTAGTTTCTGTTATTCGTCGTTACGTGTGACGTAATGTCACGTGACTTTCCAATATCGTCTGCTTTTGGGATACTCTATAAGAGCGCTAAGTCGAGCAGACGATTCAACGTTCCGACAGCGATGGAGTAGGTTTCGAATATCGACGTTCGATTCCTAAAAATGTTAGCAGTCGACAATTTCTGTGATATATATGTCTAAATGTAATGGGAAATGGAATGAACAAGGTATCGTTGTCAAATTCTCTCATTTAATATTTTCTTTGTATGAAAGTAATATTCTAAAAACATGACGTCATACGAAATCATTCATAAGTTCAAATACGTAAAAGCATTATTTTTAATATAATAATTAAATTATTTCTCTCGTTTATCTCAAAGAAAATGCAGTTTCTTTATCAAGATACATGAATATATTTATTAACCAAGCCACATATATTCGAGCATAAAAATTCTTAATGATCGCATTTTAAATAATGAAAAAATTAATTTCTAAAAAGGTTATAGTGGAAAACTGTAATTGTAATATTTAAAAATAATTATATCGATTATACCTAAGAAAATTTACAGTAATTTATATTAGTGCAAAAAAAATTAAATGTGAATTGCAAAATTTTTTCCGTATTTTTTATTAATTTTCAATAAAATTATATGCTTATTCAATTTTTAAAAAATGTATCGTAAAGGGAGTGGTCCTAATAACATAACTAGATAACTTTATTCTCTCACGCAATTGGAATCATTATATTGCAGTTTGTAAAATTATATTCTTTTATTGACAGTTTACTATCTCTGGGAATTAAGCAATAGACATGTTCTGAGAAGAATTACTCATTTTATCTCTTTAAGAACTATTTAATTGTTATAGATTATTTTATGACAATATTTAAGTCATTGTGTGTCAGAATTTATCCATTTTATCTAAATAGATACAGGTTTTAATTGTTATGTTTGTATAATTCATTTATAAATACCTATGATCCTATAGGCCCTATTTATTTCAATTAAATCCAGTTTATGGCTTATCGGGTTCTTTTTGATTTGTTTTTTCATAGAAACATTTTTTTCCACCAGTATAATTTATGTTTAAACATATTTTACATTTCGTGCATAAACAAAATCAAGAATTTTTCTGTTAATAAATTTGATGTTCGATCGATATTATATATGTTAAATTAATAAAAATTGCAAATATGAATTTTAATATATACAAAAAATATTTCTCAAATGTGAACTATAGAAAATGAATTTTTTTTTTTAATTAAAACTATAAGAACCTTATATCGTACAATATTTGCGATACTTTTTACACGCATTACGTTTTGCAACTGCAGTGCATATACAAAGTACATTGACATTATGCGATTCTATAGCGTAATAATCTATAGGCTATATATTAAATATTCAGAAATATATTTTAGCTATTTTTAATCTGATTATAAATAAGATTTACGAATAAATAGTAATTGTTAAGTAGAAATTTATAATTTGTTGAATTTAAAATGTGAATTTTGTAAAAATTTTCTGAGAAAATTTTATTTATATTGACATAGAAGAAGAATTTCTAACATAAAGCAGATATGTGTTTAATATAGTAAATGTAACAAAAAATGAGCTTAAAGATCAAAATACAATAGTTTGAAATTAAATATTGAAAAGTTAAAATATTAAATATTATTTTATATAATATTAATTTCAGATTAATTATGATGATATGAGATTATTATAAATATCTTCAAAAATTTTGAGATATCACGTTTATGAAGGAATAGTTCTATTGAAACTATTAAATTGAATAAAAATTTCTTGCTATATTAAATTTATAAAATATTCCAAAATAAAGTTTTACAATCTAAACTAAGAATTTTGTTATTATAATATTAAGTTGCGCTATATAACCACAAAATAATTTTATAAAAAAAATTTAAAACAAGTTTAAATTGTCCTGCTTTGTTATCGAAAAATAAAAAAACTGAAGATAAAATTGCTAGAGATGGGAATTCATACATTTTATCAAAATATTGTTTTTTAAACATTATTAAACTCGAATCAGCAAAACACTTTGGTCGAATGCAATGCCTATAACGCAAAGAAAAATTCAAGGTAATTTAAAATCAATTTTACTTGTGGGGTATGTAATTGGAAACTTCAGGTAAAATGTGTTCCAAAAATTTTAATTCTTTACGAAAAAATAAATTTTTAATAAATAATATTTTACTTCTGAATTGGAATTTACTCTAGGGACTTTTTCCATTTCCTTACTATAAAAAATTAAAAATATAATATTGTTATTTACTTTAAATAACGAGATATATAACATGTTATAAACCATTCAAAACACTACTGAACTTTATTTATATGTAGTAAAAGTGATTTTCATATATTTTTTTTATAAAGGTAATATAAACTTCTTTTAAAATATTGAGAAATAATATTTTAGCTTATCTAAAGTTTTATAATGTTACTGTTATGTTATTGTTATATTTTATAATGTTATCTGTTATAATTTTTATTGATGTTCCTTGACATTCCAGAATGTCTATTAAAAACAAAATTTTAATTTTTATATTTAATTTAATAAAAAAATTAAATATTTATCTTTTTATAATTTAATATACTCTTAAAATATAATCCCCTAATTTAACTTACATATATAATCTTTGTTTCCTATCGAATATTGAACAAGAATATAAATACTGAACGTAAACATAACAGCTTTGTTTACAATTGACAAATAAAAACAAAAGTGAAATTTATTTTATTTTTATTTTTTATTTTCATTGAGACACTATTAAATTGCACCAAATGCTGTTATTTTCCGTTATAAAATAAAAGGATAGTACCCATCAAGAGATTTGCTGATTTTAATTATTCATCTAATCTACTCTTTTCAGATTTTCTAAACAGTGTACTTAAGTGTCAGTAAATTATTTGATCAAGTAATTAAGTTATATATTCTTGATGAAACTTTAAATCCCTTTTGGTGATAATCAACCGATAAATTAAATAAATTCAAAACTGTTAAATAAAAATAAAAATTTATTATCAAATTCTATATGAAATAGTGCACAAAATATTTTATTAAACGTTGAAATATTCTCATAATATTATTTACAATACTGTATTGCTATCACGTTAACATTTCCATTGATTCAGCTCATAGCATATTTATTTTCATACAATATTTTATGTAAGAAAATAAAAATTTTCAATTACAACATTTATTTTTTTGTAATTTAATTATTTAAAATATATATAAACATGATTAACGATCGTGTTATTAAAATATATAAAGTTTTTTTTTATTATTAGACCACGAAGGTCAAAAGATGTTGCACAAATAATTTCAATATATAGTATTTATAACTTATTAATAGAAACATTACTATTGTCTGTATGATTTAATATCGGTTAATTTAAATTCAATTCAAAGTTATAATTAATTAATTATTAAGTTTATGTCTGGTTTAATATTTCTATTAGGTCCTTCCTGGATTATATATCGGTAACATCCGTGATTCGAAGGATCAGGAACAACTACAAGCCAACGAAATTACTCACATTATATCTATCCACGACAATGCCAAACAGTTATATCAGGTGAGATGAGTGCAATTGGTTTTGTATATTAAACTGAATTTAAAATCATTTTAAGAATAGAAAAATATGTTTTCGTGTAAATGTAATCGCTATTTGTATTGTTTTTGAAGAAATATCAAAAAGTAGAATTTATTTTTTATATACTTTTATATAAATAGTTATTATTGTATCGATAAAACTTTTCTTCAAAGTAAATAATACCAAATTGAGGGAAGAACTATTACAAAATTGATGGATTGTTTCGATATGATTGTAAAACATTTTTGAATTATTAAAATTTTCTACCAATCTTCAAATTTTTTTTTTTTTTTTTGAAGATTGGTAAAAAATTTTTTTTCAAAGTTTTTAGAAAAGATTTTTTTGTTTATAAAATGTTATTCGTTTTGAAATAGCTTTCTTCAATTGATGTTTTTAATTTTAATTATTAACATTTTTATACAACTGTTTAATGCAAATTTGTAACTTCAGGATAAAAAGTATTTATGTATCCAAGCCTCTGATTCACCAGATCAAAATATCAGCCAATATTTTCCACAATGCAACGAATTCATTCACCGAGCAAGAACAAATGGAGGAAATGTTTTGATTCACTGGTAAGTGTAAGTGTAGAATTTTATCCATTTTATATTAAAAAATATAAAAAACCAATGAAAATATATATTTCTTTTAATTTTAATAAGTTCCTATTCTAAACACGTTGTCAGTAATGTGTTTTTCTTGAAATAAATGATTTTTTTATTCTCTGGTTATTACTTTTTTCCTGTATTATAATTTTGCGGAAATGTATTCGTTTTCTTAGATTATAATTCAATTTGTCAGACGGTTTGAACGGAGATGATGTATTTAATGAAGTTCATGTTTTGAAAATGAAACAATCTTGATTTTTTTTTCCCCTCGGAATCTCGATTAAAGTCATAAAAATAGCAAGAAAAAGT
The DNA here is from genome assembly GCA_011317285.2 of Androctonus mauritanicus. Classification (NCBI taxonomy): domain Eukaryota; kingdom Metazoa; phylum Arthropoda; class Arachnida; order Scorpiones; family Buthidae; genus Androctonus; species Androctonus mauritanicus. The sequence continues at coordinate 11,053 of WUQG02029428.1, forward strand.
GGAAATTAAGTTTGCTTATAAAAGAAAAACTTTGAGCCTTTTACATTAACTTTCTGTTGTGTTTGGCACAATATTTGAAGATTACTTAGAAGAAAGAGAATCTGCCAAGATAGCGAATGTAGTGGAGCATATCCTGCTATCTATAAGCTATAAATATCTATCGCGTGACGATCAGAAGTTACTTAGGTGTATTCAATCGATGTCAATAGACGATCATATTTAAATCACGCGACTGTTTTGTATTCTTATTCAAAATAAAAATGCCTTGTTTTTTTTGTTTTCAGTTTAGCAGGAGTTTCTCGAAGTGCTACGGTAGCTGCAGCTTATATAATGACCAGTACGTCACTCAATGCTAGAGATGCTGTCAAGGTAGTAAGAACCGTGAGGACTATAGCTAATCCTAATTTCGGCTTCGAAAGGCAGTTGAAAAACTTTGAAAGATGTCGATTGGGTGAAGTATGAATCATTATGTTGTTATTCATTTCACACATCGTAAGATTTAAAATATAATATGCATAAGTTATCCCCTTTTCATTATTTTATTAATGTAAAAACAAATTTAGAAACAAAAGCAATATAAAAAGTAAAAAAATAATTTAATTCAATGTCCAAATTAATTTTTGCACATTAAAGAAAATTTTAAGATAACCTTTATTATAAAAGAACAAAAAATGATTTTTTTTTTTAATTTTCAAAATTACTTTTTTTGTAATTTTAGTTAATTTAAACAATTTATGTAAAATTAATAGAGTTGTTAAATTTTTATTAAAAACGATTTTCTTTTATTATTCATTTATTTTAATTTTAAAAGAGAAATTAAATTTTGCTATTATAGAAACAGACTTTTTTTTTTTTTCCTTGCAAGTATTGCTCGTTTAACTTTACCAGTCTATAAAACGGTGGCCTAAACAGTAAAATCCAATCATATAATTAAAGGCAAACAATTTCCTAAAGAGCGAATTCCTATAGACTGTTTTTACTTTTGGGTGTGGTCTGATCGTTACGGACAGTGACGAATGAAGCTTGCTCATTCATCCTTCACGGTTTTGTACTTTTGTTTATATATATATATATATAAAAGAAAATCCAGACAGAAATATTGAACAATATTCTAAACTATAAGCTATTGTTTTTACTTTTTAAAATTCCGCAAAGACGTACTATAATTAACTATTGAAAACTTGGATAGTTAATGATGCATGGCTTATATTTTTTTAAAAAAGTTAGTTTGAGAGTAGAAATCGCTATTAATTTTAAAAAACAGTAATGTGTTTGTGAATAATATTAATGATCTAATGGCTTATTTTCCTAATTTGGTTAGGAAAGAAGAAGGCTAAGGAAAAAATATCCCGATTGTGATTACGATAACGACGACAAGGAATGTCAGCGACTACTTGGCATTTTTCATAGCAGTTTCAACGATACAAAACCGAAATCCGCTACAACGAAATCACCATAAGATAGAAAATTAATAATTTCTATAATCACAACATTTTTTTAATGTTCAGTTATATTTTATAAATTTTAAATAAAACTGAACATGAAAATGAGCCTTCCAATCCTCATTATCAAATTGTGTATCCTTTATCAGATATACTATACCAATTTGATTATATTATCAATGCTCCCAACACACGCTCTTTACTACCATGCACTGATTATATAATTAAAAATACTGTGTATATACATATATACTTATATATATACATAACATAAGAAAAAAATTACTTTGTATTTTGATATTTTGTCGAATAAATATGTATTTAGAAAATATTCTTGCAGAGCTGGAGAATATTTTTTTTTAAAGCTATAGGCCTACGCTATTGAAATTATTGATTAAGTGCGAAAAAAAAAAATTTCTCACACGCGAACAGCTGCATAGTAAAATAATAAATATTTTAAGCATTGGAAACGTAGGAGCCATTTAAAAATTTCCAATCGAAAATTTTCGTCGATAAGAGAAAAACAAAAGAGAAATCAGAGAGGTGTGGCACTTCATAAATGTATTTATAAATTACTATGAAATTTTTGCTGCATCGATATTATAAACGTCAGTATGTTAGTTCCAACTCTAATTTTCAATAAATCAATACACATCGATAAAATTACATAACTATTGCCTTTTACGTGTACTTCATCAGAAGGTTAATATAGCTTAAGCATCGATACATTCATAATGTAAAATAATTAATTTAGTATGTTAGAATTAAAAAATAGACTAACTATTTATAATTATAATAAACTAACTATAGAAAAGTAAAAAGATTAATTAATTATAATTTTTATTCCAGATAATTTCGCCTTTAGAGGTCTCATTATTTTTTTTTTTTTTTTCGATAATTTTAATATTTTAAAACTTCATTTTTAAACGACAGAATCATTTAATAATTTAGTAAAATAGATTTTCTACTTTCAATGTGAAAGATATGATCTACTTTGATCATTTATATTATTCTAAACTTGAAAAATATCAGAACGACCTTTTTACTGCAATATTAATTTGGTTAAAATTTCCGATTAGTTTTAAATTTTATGATTTAAATTCACTGATGAAAAATTTAAGCAAAATTTGTGTGCATTTCGTTTTATTTTTTCCTCTCTGGAATACGAAATTTCTGAAAAACATAGATGAAATTCTACAATTCCTTTAATTAATTTAGCTAGGAGGGAAAATATATTATTAATTTATGATTATTTCAGTATTAAAAAATATGATTTTTATCATTAATTTAAGATCTCATTAACTGGAAACTCCCATAAAATCAGAAAATGTATTTTCGTTTAAAAATTTCGAGAACAAAATCATCCATGCCTTGGTTCCATTATGTATTATTATAGTTTGTTAAAACAAAGTTATGAAAAATTTTTAAAAAAATTATTTTTTTTTTTTATTTTCTATGCATTCTGTGAGAATTTTTCTTTATAATTTCTAAAAATTAGTTGTAGAAAGTCTTAGATTAACGGCTATTTTATTTTAAATTTCATTCTAATTATTATAGAAAAATAAATTAAACTCATAATTTCATGATATCCAAAAATAAACTTTTAATTTTTATAATAATTAATAGTTTAGTCTAAATTTAATCATAGGATTTTCACATTTCGATATTTTTAAAATAATTGAACTATTTTTTTTTTTTTCTCTTTCCACTAAATCTGATTACTTTTCTTCCATCTTACTCTTAGAGGGTAAATGTAACGAATTTTCCAAACGCTTCTGTTTTTCTTTGAGTTTATTCGAGTCTACACTCTTTCCGTTTTCACCTTTTGGATACTCAGATTTCATCATCTAAAAGATAATTATCACAATTTTCAATTTCAAAATATGCAAATCAGTATGACGATTCTATACGTGTTTACTAACTCGACTTTTATTTTCTCTCGATATTCTTACAGATAATTTATTTCCATTGTGATATTCTGTAGTCGAAATTTTAAAAGAGGTTTTCCATTCAGATTTATCAACTTCTTCAATTTCCATTTCAGGAATAATTTTTTTCAAACCGTCGTTTCCGATATCTCTTAAATCAGTTTTGAGTTCTAGTTCGTTTTTCTTCAAAGGCAATTGCGAAGACATTTCTGTTTTATTTTTATCGCTTTTTGAATTGTTCCTCTAAATTTATCAAAAAAAAAAAAAAAAAAAAAGTTATTACGCCAGGAAAATTAACGAAAAAAATAGTCTTTTTCGTACTTACATCTAGTAATTCGTTAGAAGATAAGTTGATGTCATCATTCATCATCAAGTTTATTGTCTAAAAAAAATGCAAATTTTTAAATATCCATTACATAATTTAATAATTCATCGTATAATTTTATATTTATATACTATACATAAAACATATTAACGAATCTGCATTTTAATCTAAGCCAAGTTAAGTGACAACGTATTGAAGTTTGAATCATGATGATTCTTTCTTCGTTATTCTCGTCGATTTTTTTTCCATGATCAACACCTTCCGACTATAGTTTAATACCATTTTTAGTAAATAATAGTTTTAAATCAAATTTTGTAAGAAAACTATATTAAAATTATATTAACTTTAATAGTTAAGGTTTCAGGAACGGGGATTTCGTCTTTCTTTGTTGTTTCTTTCCACCATTTCTGAATAAATTTTGTTGCTATTGACTGAAAATAAAAATTCTATTAAATTTAAATCATGTAGGTATATTAAATCGATCTTAGTTTTGTGTTAGTACCCGTTTTAATTTTTCAGTTCTATAACCGAAACAATATCTGACGACATATCCTCGTGTGAATGCTTGAATATTGACTATAAAGTACAACATTGTGAGGTATTTTCTCGTTTGGATGATGGATTTAAGATAGCTTTGGATGATTTTTATACTGACTTCTTCCGATGATGAATAAATTCGATCAGATATCTACAAAAAACGTAATTATCGTTACCTAAAATATATATGCAGATATATGTGCATTTTGTTTTACACACGTCACGATGTTTTGGAGTTAATATTTTGATAGACTTTCGCTTCTTTTGAGATTTCCTGATATCTTTCCATTTTCTCTGGATAACAATGGAAGCCCACAACTGAAACAGAATTACATTATTAATGATCTCTCCTTATATTATGATAAGAATCTTATATTCAACCGCTGTAGATTGATTTCTGGATTTTTGTTTTTGAATTTCAGTTATATCTTTCCACCAATTCCCTATAACTGCAACTACAACCATCTATACAAAAATGTTGATAGTTAAATATTCACAAAAGTTTATTTTTTTTAAACAACTTACTTTCGATATTTTTTCGTATAATCGCTTAAAGCAAAGTCTAGCGATCTTCCCTCGTACGAAAGCCTGCAAATACACTATTAAATGTGATACTTTGAGATAATATTTCTTTTGCATGCCTGTTTTCCACCAAGATTGAATGATTTTTATCTTTTCTTCTTCTTCTAATGAGTATATCCTTCTATAGGTGATTTTCTAAAAGTAATAAACATCATTAGTAGAAAGAACGGTATTTACTGAGCACTTCTTTCTTTGAAAGCCTTCTATATTTTTATTAAATAGAATTTACTAAATTTGAGAAATGATTATTTTAGTAATTTGGTTCTTAATCGTTGTACATACTTATCAGAGCTTTTATCATAAAAATGCATTTAAAAAAGTGCAAAATTTTTATAATATATAATTCTTACTATATGATGTTCTTTGGATAAATATTTTTCAGCAGATTTTTGATGATTATTTTCTTCTTGTGCAAAACGTTCTCTAGCAAACAAGAACTTTCTCCACCATTCTTGGATTTTATTAGCATACTGGTTTCTATTTACCTTAATATAAAAATTAAAAAAAAAAAAACTTAAACAATCGTGAAAAAAATTTGAAATAAAACGAGCAACATAATTTATACCATTAAAATCTGTGTTATAGTTTCAGCTTCTCTTATAACATCGTGAACATAGAGATTTGCAAACTGGTTTAATTCAGGAGTCCTTATAAGATCAAGAGATGGTTGAACTTGTGCCACTTTATCTTTTTCTGAAGGTAAATCTTCTGTTTCGATTTTTATAAAATCGTCCACGCAAAGAGTAGATGTTGTTTCAGGTTGTTGAATGTCCAAAACTGTTTCAAATGTCTGTTCTATTATACTATCATCCAGTAAGTGTCTAAAAGGCATTTTTATTTGTATCTGCATTGAAGTACAACTCTCTTGAAAGGCTTTTTCTTCAGTATATTGTACAGAATTAATTTGATTTTGATTCCGAAACATACAATTATCCTCCTCGAGAATTTCCTCGTTTATATAGTAATCATTAATAATTTCAATCTATAAAATATTATAAAAATCAATTTTTGAGAGTGGAAATCTTACAGATTCGAAATTTTCATCCGCTGAATACCTTTGTAGCATTATTCAACATTATCTGTCTTTTGAGTCTGAGATGATTTCGAAGAGCAGATTGAACTTTTTGCAACATGCAATATTTCGAGTTTTTCTTTTCCAAAGCGGTCTTTTGATAGGAAATTGTTAGATTTTCCAAATATTTCTTTAAACGAGAACTTTTTTTTGGTTGATGGGATGTGCAATTCTCAGAACCTTCTATATCCTGAAAAACAAAGTTTTTTTTAAAATTCCGATATTTTATTAATTTACCATATTCATAATTGAAAAATAAGTTATATTATTGATTGATTTAACCAAACATCATTTTCAATTTTCATCCATTAATTCCTACCGTGTCCAGGCGTAAACGCTTTTTCAGATTTAAATTATAATCAGTACCATCACGCAGTCTTTTCCGGTTTTCATCATCATCGTCATCATTTATAAAAGTGTTCTTCCAAGTCTCGTTTTCCCACCAATTTATTATCGTTCTCAAGATTTTATTCTAAGCAATTATAAATTTAATAATCATTATTTTCATATTTCGTCCATCTAATTCTGATTTTCTTACCGTTCGAGTTTCTTCGTCTTTTAATCTTCGACAGGTGAGATATCTACGAGCGGCTGACTGAATTGAAACGATGTCATTCGGTATCGTCTTATCTTCTTTCATAATTCTGAACGACGAAAGAAAATGTTCGGTTTTATAATCGATTGGCGAAATCGATTCCTTTCCAGTTAGTGATTGATTAATTTTAGTTTTTGGAGAAGTGTCTAAATTTGTTAACATTTTATTCCCGTGCGATTTTTTGCTCATAAAAAATGAAGGTTTAGTAGGTATTGGTATCTGTCGAATGAAACTCTTCGATGCATGTTTTTCTCTTTTCGTGGATTCTTTTTTACAGACGACATTTCCAGTTAATTTTTTCATAAATTTACGAACTTCCAAAAGCTGAAATTTTTAAAAATTAATCGAAATTTATAAATTTTTTAATGCGTGTTGTTATAATAATAAATTTTTAAATTTAATATAAGAAAAACTGGTGACAACTTTTTCGACATGCTGGTTTAATTCTCTATCCATAAATTCTTGATTATAACTTCTCCATGCTGTCTGAATAACAATAGCTGCCATTTCCTGCCAATCAAAATCAAAATTGCAGTTTTTTTTTACACAAATAAAACTTTTTTTTTTAAATTTCAGTTACCTTCTCTGTTTGTTCTAAAAGTTTAAGCAATCTTATTTTTTCTATATATCTTTTCACAATTGTTTGTATAGATAAAAGAGTTTTCGTCACGTCGTTTGATTTTTGTTTCCACCACATATCTATACTGACTACAATCTTCCCTTCCTAAAGGATAACTGAATAATTTAAGAATTGAAAACTTCTTAAAATTATCTTAAACATATGTTACCTTCTCTTCTCTTTTTACGTCTAGGTATTTAACTCTTTCCATAAATCCTTTCATTTTTGCTTGTATGACAACTAAATCTCCATAAAGGGACTGATGCTTATCACACAAGGCAATACCTTCTAACCAAATATCAATTCCTTTCTCGTCATTTGTCCTTTCGCTATGCGCTGGAGCAACAGTTTTCCACCAGTTTGTTATTATCTTTGAAACTATATACTAGAGAGATATATAAAGTTATTAATGAAGTTTCTGTTTATAAGTGTAACCATTGAATGCACGGTACTCACTTCTTTCAGCTTACAAACAGTATATAACATACTTGATGATAAACTGGTAGAATCAGTAGGGTGAATCAGATTTTTATAAGTTGCAAGTTGTAAATATTTGGCTTTTTCTGTTCTGGTTCTCCACCAAGTTTGAATCAACAATGCAGAAATCTCCTAAATTATTTTTTAAAATTTTTATTTCTAGTTATTTAAATAATTATTTTTTTTACCTTATTTCTAATTAAATCATACTTCAGTTCTTTCCGTAGATAACGATTTAACATCTTCGACTGATTTATAAATGCAAATTTTGGACTTCTGCAACAGAAGAGGGACTTCGTGACGTCGAGCGCAATATCCTCTCACGTAACATTGTACGGCCACAACGAATTCTGTTTGCTAAAAACAAAAAACAAAATGAATTTTCCTTCAGTCGTGATATTTTAAAAAAAAAAATAAGATCGTGTAGAGTGTCGTATCCGGTTACGACACCGATGTATATATAAAATATCGATTTATCAATATGACATTGTTGTATTTGTGATTTAATGTCGTCGTCTCGCAAAAAAAAATAACAATAAAATGTTTTTTTTTACTTCTTTTTGTGTCCCTTGGCGATTTCGAAACCATTTTTGAATAGATTTGGCAGCAGCAATAGTTGCATTTCGATCTAAAATTATTATTGAGAATTATTTATTTTGAGAAAAATTATTTTTAAAAGTTAATTTTTACATAACATACTTACTTAGAAGGTTTCTAACACTTTGGTAACCCGAAATGCCAACAATGGTAAATGTTGTTATAGCACATGCTAAAGTATGAAACTTTGGATACATCGTAGTAGAGATTTATTATTATTATTAAAACGTCAACAATTTTTAATTTTACAATTGTATCCGATATGAATATTCGATCAGTAAATTGTTTTAAAGGAAAATAATAATGAATAAACTACATTGTAGGTCTTTAGTTTTAATAATATATATTATTACAATGGTTTAACATTGTAATGTTATCATGAATAATCATCATTTCGATGTTTATCTTAATAGTTTTAGATGATGCTTAATTTTGTCTGAAAACCATGCTACATATTAGGAGTATAGAAGCAAAATTAACATTCTTCAAGATTTGTAAAAAAAATTGAAAAAAACCTCTCACTTATGAAGATTTAGATGACTTGCATAGATTATTATTATTATTATTATTTTTTTCTATATGATAATAAACTATTAACTTGTTTCTTGTGAAAAATGAGAGAGATCGCCTCAAATTACAATTAAAATCTGGATAATGTCAGTTTTGCATCAAAAAGGTGGGGATAATATTAATTTTTGAAAACATCATTTTTTTTTTATGCACACGATGTACTAAATGGACATGAATCAGAACAGAAACAGAAAATTAAAATTAACGGAAACAGAACAGAAAATAGAAAATTAACAGAAATTCAGTTTTCTAATAATTATATTAAAAAACTGAACAACAACAAAAAATAATGGTTGTGGTTGAATATCTTATTTTGTTAAATTAGGTTTGTTAGTTTTTTTCTTTTTTTATATAAATAAAATAATAATAAAAGAATAAATTATTTTAAATTCAAACTTGAGTCTTTGAAAAAAGTTTTTATTCATTTAAATGTAATATGTTTAAATTTCTATCCTCCATATTAAAAGTGAAGTTGTTTTCAATTTCTTTCTGCAGCTGAAAATGTCTCATTTTGTTCGTCATTTATATTTCTGCCTGAATTATCAATAATACCATACTTTAATAGAATGTCAATCTGAAATCTCTCTCCAGTATTCACCATAATTAATTGAAAATAATGCAAAAATATGAAATTTGTGATTTTATTCAATAGGAATTCCAAAAAAAAAATTAATACGGCATCAAAATTGATACTTAGAATACGATGTGTGATTGGTGGAAATGGATAATGTGACTTTTAGCTTTCCACCGGGAAGTGAATAATATGTAGTAGTTTTGTAGGATTCTACTTTGATTGCCTCGCATTTACGCGTCTGATTCTAGTGCGACGCGTTTATGAATAAGTCGTTATAGCGCGCCTTATTCAAAACGCTATACAATCAAAGTTGAATCTTACCGTTTTTATTACATAAAAAGTACGTACCTAAATTAATCAATTTTTACTTTCGGTATGTACTTTTTTACCTGGTAATGATACACGATAAGATTACATTCTTAACTCAATATCGAAAAAATTTGGAGAACGTGAGTTTTGCTTCTATGTCTTAATACATCTAATAAAATCAAGGAACAATTTTGCACTATTTAAAAATTTCTCAGACTTAAAAACATTTACACGAAATGATTCTTCTATTCACTCTCTCTCCACGAATGAAAAAAATCATGAAATTCTATAACAAGCATTTTCTCTTCCTTGATTTATATAATAGTTCAATATAGTACATGTATTAATCAAACTTAAGATTTATAATTTATAACTTTTAATAAATTAGATAATTAAAAATACCCATGTATCAAATGAAGTTTTCTAGCTTGATGTTTCCGTATTAAATACTACAAATTTCAGAGAAAATGTTACAAAACTATATAATCTATCTTGAAAATGTAACTTGCAATTACCAATATTTGCTTACTAAATCTTTATCGATGAAATATTTAATTTCTAAACCTATAATTATTTATGACGATTTTACTTATTAAAAATTTGAATCACTCACTCTGTTTATATATTATTCAAAAGACAGTAAAATGGATTACATTCTTCATATTAAATTATATGAATAATGTAAAATTTGAATTTTTTTTTTTTTTAAATTTGTAATCTTTAAATCTATTAATTTACAAGATATCATTATAAATAATTATTTAAATAAGTAAAGATTATCAATGATATAATATAGGTTTCTTTGAGAATTAAAATTACATGTTTAAGTAAAAAAAAAACACCTATATTATTAATAAAGAGGAAAAATTTCCTATGAATTTTGTCTTTTGCACAATTATTAGTGATGACTACTAAGTTTGCATACAATTCTAGAATGCATCAAAAAAGATGTATATGGATCAGGAGGCCCCACCAAGATTTTTTTTTTTTATAAATAAGCTCAATCTTAAATTGCAAGATTCATTATAAACAAGAGTTATTCCAATCAACCAATATTTCTGAATAATTTAATTTCCTTTAAAGGTGTCAAAAATATTTTGGAAGTGGAGGGATTAAGAACACAATACACTTATTCCAGATCATTGATATCTTCTATAAAGTATCACCACTTCAAGATATTAATTTAAAAATGATCTTCCAGAAATTCGTAATGGTCTTTTAATGATTAAATATGTAAAGTATCAATAGCACCGATTTGATAAATTCTACATTTTTTTTTTATATTTTAAACATTATTTCTAAAATCGATACTCCTCTTCGTTATCCTGAAGATGTTCAAATATTTTTGTATCAAATTATGTGTTACCAAAATTATAATCACAAACAAATCACTACTTTTTGCCTTCTCGTTTCAAGTGTAACGTGAATCAAGTTACATGAATTAAATTTTTCAAAATCCATATTGATCATAATAATCCTTTTGAAATGAAGCATATGTTGTTCTTTATTTTCTGTTATAAATAGTTTTTTTTTTTGTTTTTTATAAGTACAGTAGTCAAAATTATATACATCAAAAATGTTTATGACCTTTCAAATGCAAATTCTGAAAGAATATACAATACAGTATCCACTTTTTTTTTTTAGAGATTTTTCACTTGATAAAAAACATATTAAGTCAGTGGTATGACTTTCTTTAAAAAACATAATTAAATATCAGCATTTTGGTTCCAATAGCATTTTCTGGAATGACAAATTCATTATTTTTGAAGAAAAGCTGCAATTGTTTGTGAGAAATTTAAATTGTTTCTATACACAGTTTCAAAAATATCACATATTTTATTTTTCAGAGTAATAGTTCATCCTGTCCTAATTTCAACCTAGCAAATTGATTAGCTACATCCATGGCTTCTAAAAGGGCAGATGGTTTACTTCCCGTAGCTTGGGCTGATTCTTCTTTACCTCCTCCTTTACCATGAATTATACCAGATATTTGCTGTATCCATTCATTTGCCTTCAAACCTCTTGCTATTGCCTCCTAAGAAGAAAAATTTTCATTTTATTAAAAAGAAATTTTATATTCAAATTTATACAGTGTGTTTATAAAAGAATGCCTGGGTTTCAATGTGCAATAATTTTATTCCTAATCTGAGTAAAGAAACATGATTTGTTGACTCTGGTACACACAAAATCTGGAATTTTCTTTTTTTAAATATGCTCAATATGGCACCCTTTGTAATTCTATATACATTGATCCTATAATCAAATTGTGAGTGTAATCATTGCATTATCTATTGATGCTATGGCTGCTGTTATGTGCTCCTTTAATTTATCTGTGGAATAGAAAGAACACACACAATTTTTCACAAATCCTCACAGGAAAAAAGAAATAAGGTCTGCAAACTTACATCCTTGGATTTTTCCTATGGAGATTTAGCCTGCTAAGTTGTCATGTTATAAAGACCATAGTGACCTTTAGTGGAGAAGGCACATAGAACTTTCAATATGAAAACTTGGACAATTTCTGCTTAATGTGAAACATGATTTCTCAGTAAAACATGTTTCACATTAAGCAGTTTCTAAGCTACGATTTTTTTTAAACCTAGTCATTCTTTTATAAATACCTGTATATCAAATTATGCTAAAATTATACCTTAGGTACAGAACTAAGACAAATAATTTTTCCTATTTCACGATCAACACTGAAAAACATAGCAGCAGTTTCGGGTGAGAGAGATTTTACTTGCTTCAAAGCAGCATCTAATGCCTAAATAAACATTTTTAAAAAAATTTAAATAATGTAAAACTATATATATATATATTAAAATTTTTTGTTATTAGTATTTTAAAAGATTAAAAAATACTTTTATTCAAAACTAGGAGAAAATATGAATGATAACAAACCTTTGCATTTCCAAAAGCTTTTAATTCATGAACCATAAATCTCAATTTGGAATTACTTTGAATAATATTTTTTGTTTCTTCCACTACCTATGTAGTAACACAATAAAAAAATATTTTTTCCATTTAAAAAAATGTTCTTTTTGTGTTAATAATTGATCTGAATTTGTTTTTGATTCAGTTATATACCTCTTGCAAAATAGCAGCTTTCTGTGCCCGTTCCATATCATCCAATTGTTTTTTAAGATTTTTTAAATTATTTCTCATTTCTTCTTTTTTCCAATAAGATATATTTGACTTAGAAATATCCTAAATATAAAAAATAATATCAATTTTTTTTTTTAATTTTCATTCAAAATTTATCTTTTTGTAGAATATACCTCTGTAAGTTCTACAATTTTCTTTACAATTTCTTTTCCAGAAATTTTCCTATTTTTTTCATTTACTAATTTTTGTATTTTTTCTACATCTTGTTCATAAACTTCAGCTTTCCGAATAGCCTACAAAACATATTTAAATATGTTAAGCATTCTTCTTTATATAAATATGAAAGTATAGTTTCTACCTTTGATGCTTCTGGTCCCGTTAATGCAACAATTCTTCGTATACCTTTGGCAATTGCTTCTTCACTTGCAATCACAAAATCACCAACATGACCACTTCTTTTTAAATGACTATAATGATAATTATTTTTTAATCATCATAGAAAGACATTTATTCAAAATTCTCCAAGACAAAAAATATAATAGATTTAAATTTCTTACGTTCCACCACAAAATTCCACTGATGTAACAGAACCCCCTGGACCACAGGGATCTGCTGTCAGATCATCAACAGGTATACCAATTGATACAACTCTTACAGGATCTGGATAAGTCTAGTTATTGAAAACAATTATTTAAAATTATTTAAATATAAAATTTCAAGAGAGAATTTCATATATACCTCATTGAAGACAGCTCTTAAACCCTGAATAGCTTTAGCAAGAGGTAGAGGACATTCTTTAGCATATATTTCTTGATTTTTATTGATTACTTCATTTGCTGCTATTTCTGTCTCATGAATCTGATTGACAGTCATAGCTCCCTAAAATACAGATTTATCAGAATATTAATTTATTAACTAAATTAATATTTTGAAATTAAAATTTCAATAGAATCTAAATACTTTATTTGTAAAGTCAAAACGTAATCTGTCAGGAGCAACAAGAGAACCTCTTTGATCTGCATCAGAAGATAAAACTTTACGAAGTGCAAAATTTAATATGTGTGTTCCGGTGTGATTATTCATAACTAATTTTCTCCTTTCCTAAATATATAAATTATAATACATTATTACTTTTTAAAATAAATTATTTTAAAGAAAAAAATTTTTTTTATTAAAATAAAAACAATCACCTCATCTATAAACATTTTTACTTCATCACCAACAGCTAACTTTCCACCAATGTTTCCAATATGAACGACATAACCTCCTTGTATTTGAACTTCTTTGACATTAAATTCAACATCCTAAATCAATGAAAGATAAAAGATTATTTTAATGAATTCATATTAACATAATTTATCGATAAATGATGATTTACTTCATCTGATTCCTTTATCATGAATCCTAAATCATAAATTTGTCCACCTGCTTCTCCATAAAAACAAGTTCTATTTAAAATTACACCACATTCATCACCACTGTTTACTTCATCAACAAACATTTTGTCTTTCCTTAATGCAACAACCTCACCAGTACATGTTTCGAAATCTAAAATGTAATATAAACATAAAAATGCTCACTTCAAATTAAAACTGCAAAAGTATTTTATCACAAAAATTACTACCATATTTTGCATTTTTATCAGCAGATAATGCAACATAACTATATTTCGGTAAATCATATGTGGGAGCAATGCCTTTCTGTTGTAATTCAGAAATTGCATGAACGTCTAATTTAATATTATCTTCATGTCCTCCTGCTTTACCTTGAGATATTATCTGATTGAACAATTTCAGAATTATGATTTATTTAATATTAAAACATTTATGAGATTTATATTTTTATACCTGAGCCTTTTTCTTAGCAGTTTCATAACCATCCATATCAATTGTGAAACCTTTTTCTTCAATCATTAATTGTGTAAGATCAATAGGAAATCCATAAGTGTCATATAATCTCCAGGCAATATCACCTAAATTGTATTATTAATTTAAATATAAAAATAATCTAAAGCATAATTAAATTTTTAAATAAAACTTGCCTGGTAAAATTTTTGTTTGATCAAGTTTCAATAAAGTCCTTTCTAATAATTTCTGTCCACGTGAAAGTGTTTTCAAAAATTGTTTTTCTTCTTCATTAATGATGTCTATAATCTTAAAAAATTTATATTCAGATTATAAAGTACTCTAACGCATTTTTATATATTTTAATTATTTTGTTTTAATATTTATATTAAATATAAAAACTCCTGACTTATGCAGAGTTATGCTCCAAATTGTTGTAAATGAAATTTAAATAAATTATTATATAATCATTAAGATAAAATAAAAAATATTATATATTGGCATGCATGTAACTACCAATAGGCAGAAATACATGGGCACAATTTATATCATGTTATGATAGTTATTTATAATGTAAAATAATTTTACTATTGACAATCAATACAATCAATAGTAATGTTAGATATTATTGCCATGCTGATACTGCCATGACCTTGCTAAACATGGCTGCTTTTACTTAAAATTTTGTTTACTATAGTATTGTTATTTCTTTTATTTATTATTTTTTTGAAAATTACATAAATGTGAAAGTACATAATTTAGAATTACATGAAAATTGAAAATGTGAAAGTACACAATTTGGAATTACATAAGCAGGAGTGTTTTTCAACGTGAAAAACATTCAAATTTTACCATTTCAGGATCTTTGGTTAATTCAGGAAAGACATCTCCCTATTAAAGATATATTTAATTCATCAATAAAATACAATTAACTTCTTAAAGTTATTGTTTAAAATGATTTTATTACATTTTATATAAGATAAATAAAAGAAAAATTTATTTAATTTATTTAATTACTTAGTAATTAATATATTTTTGATGCTGGCAATCATATTTAAACAAAGAATATCAACAAAACAAATACTTTAACTAAAAACAGTAAAAATGATCCAAATGAATGATGCGCTAAATTATGGCACTTCAACGATTTTTTTTTCCTTCATAACACAAATTATAAAAAAAACTAAAAATTATTATTATTATTATACAGTTTTTGTAAAGAAAATAAATTTATATAAATTATAATGATAACTTTATCATTTATAATTCAGAAGTACTGTATTTTGAATTTATAATTGATTAAAAATCATGAATAAATGTGAGATTAATCAAATCTAGTTCAATTCTAAAAATCAATATTATAATTTGATACTTCTTGTTTTACATTAGTTTATTACCAATCTGTGTTATCGACTTTTTCTAATTGGGCAGATTTAGGCATGGTTTTGACCAATGTCTAAATCTGCCCAATTAGAAAGCCTAAATCCACTGCTGTAGCAAAGCAGGCCATTTGATTGAATGGGATTCTGGTCAAGCTCCTTTCAGTCAAAGGGCCCTCTTTGCTATCAAAAAAATAAAAATAAAAACAATTTAAATTAAAAATTTAAGAAAAAATAAATTATACAAAATTTTTTTTGTACCTAGATAAAGCTTAAATTGTTGGTTTGCAACACTATTGAATTTTAATAAAATATAAAATATCAATGTTTTAAATGACAGTAAATAGTAAATATGGCTCTGTTTTTCTATCAGCTCTGTTGGTAGTGGTAAAATCAAAATATACTTTGTCATTTGTCAATTATGCAAATAATGTGGCAATGACAGAATGGGAGTGCAAATCTAACTCCTCTAAAGCCTGTTAGCTTAGCATAGCTCTCATTGTTAGGTTAATTTGGGTTAATTGGGTAGGCTCCCAAACAATGTTAGTCCAGAGCCTCAACAGTTAGCAATCTGAGCCTGTTTCTAATCTCCATTAAAAGTACAAAAATACTATATTTTCATCAGCAATATTTTATTATTCATTCCATTAATGTATTGTAATATTAATTAGTAAAAATTTATAAGGTAGTTTTGCATTTATATATAACAGAACAGAGCATTTACTATACATGAATTTTATATTAAAAGTACATAAATTAATGCAGCTGATAAAATTTTTGAATATACACACAATTTATAATGACCACTTCCATTTTTAATTAATTAGATCAACCCTACCCTATGCCCGCGGGCACCATAGCGCCTGCCGATCGTTTAACGTGTGCCTGTCACTGTGTGACCCCGATAAAAATATTTTGACTTACAGATGAATACTTTGACAATTGCTTACGAGCAGGAATATCATCATACTCTCCTAATTATGAAGCAATGGCCAATGAAATGCAATGCCAAAAATCACATTGACTTTGAGATTTGTATTTTTTATAAAGAATTTTTATACATTGTAGATTTTGTAAGAATTATTTAGTAATTATTTATTTTACACAAGAATATTAACAATAATTTTCTTAAATTATATTTTTTGAATTAAATGTTTTTTTGTACATTATATGTATGTATTATTAACTATGTCCAACTATAAATTCACTTTGAAAAAATAAATGGTGCCCGCCATCTGACTGGTATTCTAGAATGTGCTCTTAGGTACAAAAAGATTGGGGACCCCTGAATTAGATAAACTATTGCTCATTTCAAGCAATTTCATATTAATATCCAATAGTTTTATTATATTCTTAATCTGAATGAAATACAAAAATGAAGTTTTTTGAACAGTATATTCAAACTAAAACTAGAGTAAATTAAAATCATAATTCCTTTTTAAAGATAATTATGATTTCAATTTACTCAAATATTTTCCTAATATAAACAATCTAGCAAAATAAATTCTGTTAAATTATGTATAATAAATTCATCATAACAAAGCAATATAAGCAGTAAACTTTAAAAAGAAGTTAAATAATGATTAAGAAATATTTTTGATCCTATAATGGATCCTCTTCATAAGGATCCATTATAGGATCAAAAATGTTTCTTAATAAATTATTTAACTTCATTTTAAAGTTTACTGCTTATAATGCTTTAGTATGGTGAATTTATTTTCTTAGTACATTAATAAGATATAAAATAATACCTGACTTGAAAACTCAATGTGTTTCTGAAGAAAACTTAAAAAATAATTAAGAAAATATGTAAATAAATCATCCAAAACCATTAAGTCAAAAATCATTTAAGTCCAACCGTCTTAAATTCAATATATACAAATACATGTAATTGATAAAATGAATAGCTATCGAAAAATAATGAGCAGTGATATGAAAATATAGGAGAAATTAGGATTACAAGTGGTAGATATTTTTATGAAAAATAAACTATTTAATAAATTTTTTTTGCATTTCATAGATATGTAATATTAAAAAAAAAAGATGCATCCACATATCTCTAAAACCATATAAGGAACTCTTATATTATTTGCCAATGTTCTTTAAAATAAAAGAAATAAAAGATCAAAACTTTACATTTATGTTTAAAATAGACAACAAAAAGTAAGTATTCATTTCAAGAGTACTTTTTCATATGCTATTTATCATGAATTACATATATGCAAATAAAAATTTCAGATATGACTGGTTTATTTGAATTTATAATTTTTTTGCTATTTTATAGAAAACAGTACAATGATGCAGATGTACTTGAAAATAATAATTCTACCTATTCCTAAAAGCTACAGAACAGAAATGTTTGAAGTTGTAATTCTACTTCAAAAGTTATACAGCATATCGTTTATCTGGAATGGTCAGGAAAGAGCTACCTTAGATAAATGACCTTATTAATCACTGCAGAAAGACATTAATAAGATAAATTTAATTAATCATTTAAATTTATAGTTAATTCCAAGTTGTTCAGTTAGTTTTGTTTCATTAGATTATGTTAAATCATAAGTTGCAGTAAAATACAGGCAAAACTTGCTTTATGAACATTTGCCTTACAAATATTTTCAAATATTTCAGAAAATTTCAAAAATTCTTCAAAAATTTTAAACATCATGATAATAGAATGTTCTAGCATCAATATAATATAATCTATAAAGTTCTTTAATATGGTAATATTTCAAGAAGATGGAGACTATATTAAAAAACCCTCATTATAATCAGAACTTTTTATTCAAATTTGTGGAATAAAAAAATTTCTAATTGATTTAATTATAAAATACTATATATAATGTGATTTCAGTACTTTTGGAGAATAATAGTATCAAAATTATGAACAAAACTTATTTACAAATTAAGTTTGTAACTAGGAATGCATGTAATTATTTTAACGAAAATGGAAATTTTGTTAAAATTATTTTTATAAAATCTTTAACTAAGAAAAATTATGAAAGCAAATATAGTATTCTATAAACAATGACCTTATCGATATATATAAAGCTGTATGTATATATGTCCGGTTTCGAAATTGTACTTCCAAATCAGTTATAATGTTGAAATTTTGCACATAATTGTGTAATGCTATCACCTTGATGGGAAAAATCCAAAATTCATGATAAGTCCCCTGGGACAATTATTATTATTATTTTTGAAGAACAGAGACTGTGAACTTTTTCTGCTAGGGGTCGTTTTGTTCCAAAATACACAAGCACGAGATAGACCAAAGAAAATTCAAAGAGGAAGACAAAACAAACATGAAAATGATGCTTCTACAAAGCGTTTCGAAAAGCCTTCTGAAAGTTTAGAAGAAACTTAAGTAAGACAGAATGAGGAAAGGAACACTAGATTAAAAGCAATGCGCTTGGCTGCCATGAAAAAACAATCCAAATTATCTGAGGTGAAAGGGCTGCTAGATTACAAAGAATGACCTCTATTGTCATAAGCAGGAG
>WUQG02029429.1:0-11090 GCA_011317285.2 Androctonus mauritanicus
AAATATTTATTTTGGCAAATGGCATTAATATATTGGTAACTAAAAATCAAAGATTGAACTTTAAGTGCTGAAGTCGGTGGGTAGGCTTATACACGGGTTACGCATTTTTACCGATTTTTAAACTCCGAAGTTGGGGGTTCGGCTTATACACGGATCGGCTTATATTCGAGTATATACGGTATTTGTTTTTATTACAAGAATACCAAATTTTTTTTATACTGTATGTTGTTATGGATAATCCTATTGTTAACATTTGTTAACAGATTTTCAAAAAATACCTGCTTGGATTTATCTTATCAAAATGAGATCACATCAAAAACATTATGATAATGAAACTTATACATATTTTATGATTTAATTGCATCTTGTGATTTTTTCAAAAATATTTTTATGCAAGTAATTTTGATACTTTTGTAATTAATTTTTTTTAATCTTTGTATTAAATTTTGTATTATTGAATTATTGTCCTATTGCTAATTAACTACACCAGTATAGTTGATGAATTTTTTTTAATAATCATTTAATATCATTTATATATTTCTCTTTCATTTTTTGTTTATTTATCATTCAAGTTAAAATTTTTTGCATATTCACTAATGAAAATATTCTTGTTTTAGTTATCTTAATAGTCTTGATATAATTCAAGTTAATAAAACTCTATAATTAGCCATAATTTCATAACAGAATAAAAATTATAAGTTTTTTCCATAACAAAATATAACATATTAAACTCACAAATAACATAATCACAAAACTAAAAAAAAAACAATAAATGAATTAAATCTAAAATTATATTACATTATTATATTATATTATATTAAAATTATATTAAATCTAAAATTATATTAATAGTTTATAGAAACTATTCTAAATAATAATAATAATTACTAAATAAATTTTAACATTAAACTCATAACAAGTTTTTATCTTTTTATATCATTTAGTAAAATTTAAAATAAATAATAATAAATTTATTAATAAAAAAAATATTCTTATAGTTAAATAAAGATATATAAAATTTCTTCTCAATAACTTATAAATAAATTACTTTTATTGATATAAAAAAGTTTCATTGGATTCAAAATTACGTTATTTATATTACAGTCATAGAAACTGCTCTCTCAGCTATTAAATGCTTAAAAATTTAATGCAATTGCAGTAATTAAAGTTTCAAAAAATGTGATTTTTAAATCACTTATTAAAAAAAGGATTAAGTGTCATTTACACCTAAGATTCTGTCAGACAAATCAAACTATGGATTATCATTATTTTGCAAAATTTGATCCAATTTGATGAGCACTCAACTGGATTCCATTATAAATATAAATTTGCTGCAAATTTCTGAATGTTGATGCAAAAGCTATTTCTGCCTAGTGCTATATATATTTTCATTTATCAGTTGTTAAATTTTTTAATTTTGTTGTGTAATTGATGTTTACACAACAAAATTATCAAATAAACAAAACAAATATTTATGCTGATAATTTTAGAAAATTATAAAAAATTTAAAATTAATAAATATGTCTTATATTTTAGTGCTGAATATAAAAACAATATTCCAAAGAGAAAATTTGAAAGTTTAGAACTGGTTCAAGATTTTTCTTTTATTGAATTGCCAGAGGCAAGTATTAACTTATTTTTAATTACTAAAATTACAACTATACTGTTAGATTCAGATATTTAACAGTTCAGATTTTTAACTCAAACTTTGTTTCTAACACAAGAAATATTAAAATACAAGCACTATATGCTCTAATGAAAATACTGCATATAGTGCTTGTATTTTAAAATATATATATATAATACTTTCTATAGATATTTAAATATTAAATTAAAATGATTTAAAAATGATTTATGATTATGAATCCAAAAACAGATACTGGATGATGTGAATAAGAAGCTATAAAAACATTTGCTATTAATTATTTAGTAACTACTAAATTTAATTGAATAAAAATTAATCTTAAAAATCTTGCTAAATTTATTGTTAGTAATAAGAATTCTTTGCAAAAATAAAAAATGCAAATAGGTAGCAGAATATAGTAGTCTTCATTTAATGTCGGGGCTAGATTCCTGAAAATCATGACATTAACTAAAACCAGAAAACCCATAGGCTTAGTGTACATTCCTAGAATACTTTCTTGCATTAAAATTGATATTTCTTCATCTAGTCATTACTATATTGTTCAATAATAGAATGAAATGAATGAAAAGCAGAATTTAAGTGTAAATTTTAATTGGAAAATATTATATAGCAGTTATATTTTAGAATTTATGGGAAAGAAAATTATTTTGTAATAAAATATATCTTAGAATTCACAGATATTATGTCTATAATTAAATTTTCTTAACATCAGTTGTCAATCATTTGCTAATAATAATGACATATTTCTATGATTCCTATCACATATCACATCTCAACTATACCTGAAAAATCCAGCCAGACTGTAAAGAAAGAGTTTAGACCTTAAATAAATTTTCCAAGATGGAATTCGATCCCATGTCCTCTAATTGAAAGTTAAAATGTGTTCTACAAGGTGAATCCGACTGATTGACCTATTAAAATATAGTTTTGTACTGTGTTCTTAGACAATATTGTGTAGCCTAAATGAATTAGCACTAATATAAAATATGATTACCTAGTTTTCTATAATTACATTATAAATTTCCACATTTTCTGTCTCTCATGTAGGAAACATAAGAAAACAGGACTTTATTTCATTTCACTGCCTTAAAAAGTTTAATTTTTTAATTAATAAATTTAGTTTTTGCTGATAATGTAATAACAAAACAACATTAAATGAGGTGATATTAAACAAGGACCTACTGTATTCTAAATATTTTAAGCATAAAACTATCAGATTTTCAAAAATATCTGCAATTAAGTTTTAAAATAACTCATTTATGTATCATGTTACAGAAAGGCTACATTTCTGAAATTTATGAAAAGTATTACCACATACGACACACATCCCATTCCAGTATTAAAACAAATTAAGCATTAATTATAATCATGAATTTATGTGAATCCACTGTTGTGAAGTCGGCATAGACTACAATTTAAATTAACAATGATATTCAAAAGTTTTATTTGAAAATTTTATTTTTCTATTTTTAATATAGGAATTCTGCAACTTATATAAACCTGAATTATGTAAACTTGATTTTACAAAATAATTTTGATATACAGAAATATTTTAAAATCATTTTTATAACTTATTATGACATCTATACTGTATTTTAACTTATAAATGGCAATACTGTAATAATAGCTAATATTAATACTACTAACGTTATTGTTAATAGTTAATTTCAATTTGGAAGTTATCATATATTATGAAAGCTGTCATAATCTGACATAATTTATACATGTGTATTGTATTTTATTGTATCATATCTTCTGTCCTTTAAGCAGCATTCAGTAGCATACAATTCAGTATATAATGTTTTAAATTTAATTATAATAATTGTATGGATGAATTCAACTACAATATTTAAAATTTGACTTACAGTAGATCCCAAATGTATGTGGTTATTCATGCAAAAACATTTCTCATAAATCAAAAATCCTAAGTTCAATAATGCTAAAATACAAAATACATGAATGGAGGCATCAGCAAACAGAATGGTCAAATAAAATTTATGAACCTACTTTAATCATAGATAAGAAAATATAAGGCTATACACAACATTTTTGCAAAACTATAAATTGTTCAATGAATTTTTCATTAGCATTTTATGGAAATTTAACAGAACTTAAAAGATATGCATCTGTATATTTCTGAAACTACATAAGTTGAAACTATGAAAGTCAAGAATCTATTGTGTTTGAACAGAAATAAATTACTAAGCAAAAGAGATCATTTCTTGGCTTCACAAAGAATTACTGTATCAGATTACATTTAATAATAATTCCATGGAAAATTTTCATAGTTCCTCCAAAATATGATATTAAAATTAAAATCTTGCATGTAGTTTTCACTTTTGAGAAAAGACCAATGGACTAAATGCCATTACATGTTAAAAAAACATACTCAAATTATAGTACTGGCCAATTGTCTAATTGACCAGTACTATAATTTGAGTATGTTTCACTATTTAAGCTATATAACAGACATTTGAATTAACTTTTCTCAAATCTGCAAATAACCTTCCCAAATTTATCACAACATAACTTTTTATAATGTAAATTTTAACCTGTTGCTAGAATGCAGTTTTGAATTAAAAATTAATTCAGTCTGTGGTCTACTCCTTTGTTAAAAGAAAAATTAATTGAAGGGACCATGCTGTAATAAATGATGAGACGTGTTATAATTTCTTATAACTGAATGACACAAAAAAAACATATAAGACACAACTATACAGTAAGACCCATCCGACCACAAGAGAGAAAAGCCCTCTCCGGTGGTCGTGCAGCGTTTTTATCTCAGCTGACCGGAAGGAAGGTCAGATTTCGGTTTCCGGTGGCACAGGAACGCCATCTGTGGGTCGCCACACAGTCCACCATAATAATGGTCTTTATTATCATTAAGGTAGATAGAGAAGCTGATGATTCTAGTTTACTTTTGAATTAATTATTATTGAATTTATGAGATTTTATTATACCTGAAATATAATTTTTAATAAGGACTTATAAAGGTTTAAAATTTGGAAATCTGAATAATAAAATATTGTCTGAATTAATAATTAATATATTAAATCATATTTAATATAATGTTTTTAATTTATTTATCTTCTGATTGCTATATTACAGTTATTTCCTGATTTAATTACTGATCTTCACTCTCTAAATTTGGAAAATTCCTCAAACTTTTTAACACTCAATAATAACAACATTACAAAGGAAAATAATCATAAAAATGATGGCATACCTGAAATAAATTCAAAACTTTCCAAAGACAAAGTATCAGATGTCAATGGACTATATTCTAAAAGAAAGCCTTCCAATTTTGATATGAAGAGTCCAGACATAATAAATATTCCTGAAAGTGATTCTGTAAAAAATTTTAATGAATATGCTGAAATGCATCCAAATTGTAAAACAGGAACATTAAAAGAAGAGCTAAATTTAAATAATGACAATTGTGTCCAGAGTAATCACTTACATAAGAATTTAAAGAATTTTCATTTCAAAATGCAACAAAATAAAAATCTAACCGATGAGAAAGTTTTATACGACAGTGATGAAGAATTAAGTATATTTGATCTCGTTGAAAATTTAAAGAATGTTATTGATCAAGTATTATGCTTTTCTCATAATAATAATTCATCATTCTCAAATAAGAAATATTATACTGAAAATTCAATTATATTTGAAGGTTGGTTGACTAGATTTTTAATTAATTCTAATTTATTCTTGTTTATTTTAAATAGATCTTTTCATAAAAATAAATTCAATAGATCTTTATAATAAATAGAAAACTTACTTTTTTCTTTTTAATAGTTTATATAAATATTATAGAAATTAGACAATAGATACAAGCTCAATTTTTTTTAGGTAGTACAGTACTATTATTTATGTTTTTAAAAAAGTAAATAAATAGTTCTACATTGTGGTGTTAGTGTCCATGAGAAACAATCCATTTCAATCTATAAAAATATTTATTGTGATAACATAAATACATATTTACAGATTAGTATATACATTGTCGACATGAAACTAGCTGTCATATATGCGTTTGGCTGCCAAATATATCGAGATGCAGTCCTTCGAATCTGAGTCCACACGTGCATCCTCTTAGCTCCAAGTCAGTGGTGAAAAGTGAGAATGTCTTTGTTGAGTTGGTAGCAATGTTGCCAGGTGCAAGTCAATCTCTGGCACCATTGCCAGAGGACAGCCACAACCTAAAAAATTGAGCTTGTATCTATTGTTTATATATAAGAAAGGTAAAAAGTGATAATTATTTTGAACATTATAGAAATTATTTTTTGAATCCATTATTTTAACTAAAGAATGAAATGCAGGTCATTCGCAACTTATGGTAATGATGTCATTGATAAATTCTGTATTGATCAATGCAATTCACATGAATATCAGTAAATGTACATTGAACTGATGTACAAAAAACATCCTTTTTTATATTTGTTTATTTCAATAACATACAGTGCCATAATAAAGATTAGTAAAGTCATAAAAAGTCATGAACTTCTGACCACATGGTTTGAACCAAATGTTGTCATATGTTGAGGATGATCTGTATATAATTATTATATGTTCAAGAATAAATTCCATATAAGTTAGAAAGTTTAAATATCTGCATCAGGATTTGAATGCAATTATTTATTTGATATTTAGATTATAAAATTTTTTATAACAAGAAAGAAAAAGAACAAATCATTCAAGTTAAAATTTCAGGTATTATACAAATTATTTGTTGTATTTTAAAAAATAGATTATATTAAATGATAAATTTATTAATAATAAATTTTATTCAAGGTGAATATAAACATGCCTATGATTGTATCCAAAAATATATTAAAAAATTAGTAGAAGAATCATTAGAATATAGAAATGATATCTTAATATTGAAGACAGAAAACAGATTATATAAATTTGAAGATTTACTGTTAAATAAAAATAACATCTCTAATAAATTTCAGTTAAAAGATAAAGGTAATATATAAAATTTTAATTAAATTGTATTTTTATGATTATAAACATATTACCATACATGATCAAAATCTGTTTATTCATATGAGTTCAGTTTAGCATCATAATAAAGGGCAATGTTTGTCAATCTCTCTCTCTCTCTATGGCATTCATAAGCTGCATGAAATGGAGAGGGATTTAAAAATTCAGCAACAATCCATGATAATTGTGGGCATTGCATTGTCAACATAGTAAAATTGTTTGAAGGTATTAAGGTATTTGGGATCCTGACAGAAACATCTGATTAATCCTTTATATTTTTGTTTGAATTTAAATGATATAATTCAATTGCCAAGGAAAGTTTTAAGATTTGAATACTATTAAAATTTGGATATGATAATTCTGATGATTAGAGGATTCCAAAGAAGACAATATGAAATATGCAACAGCATTTGATATATTATATGATATTATTATATAATAATTAACGATATCACAAGATTTGAAACTTTACATGATATATAAGTTAAATTTTAGATAACTTATTAGCATCTAATATTTAATAATTTAACTATAATTTTGAATAATTAATATTTACTAAAAATTGATTCATTTTGATTTACTATGTTACAACTTATTTATTTTATCAGATATAAAAGAAATTTATTATAAGTTAGTTGCAATATATCATTTGGTTAACTGTCAAGAAAACTTATTATATTATCACATAGCTGTGGCAACAGAATATCTTGAAAGATATACTTCGTGTGATTTGTTAGAAGGTAAATATTTTTATATTTTCAGTATAATAGTAATTATATAATAAAATTAAGTTAAACATTTTTAGATAAAGCAAAAATAAAATCATTATTTCATTTTCATCTTATACAGAAAATGTTTTGGTAAATATTTTAATAAATTATTAAATTAATAATAAATAATAAGATTTTTAAAAATCATAGAGAAATTTAAAAAGTATATTTTAGTTAGAACTATATCCACTTGAAATTCTTCTGGAAAAACCAAACATTCTTTATACATCTATATTAGTAGAGATTAAAAATAGTTGTTTTGAAAAAAATACATATTTTTATTATTTATTTTTGGAAGAAAACAAATCATATCATTTTTGTTATGAAATGTTTGTTTTCATGAACCAACTTGGAAAATCAATTAAAATTATAATTATTTTATAACCAAATAAAAATTTGATGTTTATATAAAGTAAATTGTCATTTTAGATTTATCCTACTGAATAAATACATATATAAATATTAAAATTTTCCATCTTTAATTACATTCTAGTTATATCATATGGAATATCCTCATCAAATAGTCCTGATTGATATAGCTATGCTAAAAATGTTCATAGTTCAAAAACTTTTCTAAGTGATAAGTAATTCTCTTGGTAAATAAGTTGGCAAAGATCATTTATCATTGATTACCTCTAAGAGAAATGATGGCAACTATGTTTGAATTACTTCATGTTGCTGCCTACAAGCGTATGAACAATTATCAAATAAAATATTTTACATATTTAGAATTATTGAATGTAACCAAATAATTTGAATATGTATTATATTAATTATTGAAAGTAAGATTATTAGTGTTTCTTCATTTTCTGTTGATATCCTTTTTTTAACCTGATTCTTGGAAATGTTCTCTTTTTTAGTTTTTGGGATACGACAATCCTATTTTATATAGGTAAAAATAAAGAAAATATTAAATAAAATCAAAAGTGGAATGTATAGTATAGATTTTTTGCATGCAAAAATTATTTAATAATTCTTAAAATCAGATGCAATTATAACAAAAAATTAAATTTTAGATTTTTTTTCCATTTAATCCTAGATTGGTTGATATAAATCAACCAATCTAGGATTCTATTAGTTGTAGTAGATCTATTCTACTACAACTAATTTAGGATTCTACTAAATTATTTGTCAGATAACTGACAAATAATTTAGTAGAATCCTTCATAGATAACATTGAACTAGCCGATATATGTGATGGAATCAATTGATTAATCATTAATTAACCATAGATATAGAACAGCTATGGGTCTGGTGAAGTCGCTCCACCAAATTAAAATTGAAGAATGGGGTTTAAGATATATGAATAGCTGGAATCTTGAAATTGATATTGAATAATTCAAAAGGTTGAGCACCACTATTGATCTATAATCTTGACTAATAAACTTAATTCTTTTTGTGATGTAGAAAAATAATTATTTGGATAGTATAACATTAAATGAATTCATTAGAAAATATCCAGTTTTATATAATAAGTGCAAAGAAACTTATAAAAATACTAAAAAGAAAATAAGTGGTCCTCTATAGCAACTGAAGTACATTCAACAGATTATTTTTTGTATTTTTTATTTGTAAAGACTTGGGAGAAACTAAAATTGCAAAGAATTATGGGAAAATGCTTCTGTCAAAATGGGAATCATATAGCAGATTGTGACAGTTTCTATCTGCATTTTCTACTGCAGTGGATAATGAGAACCAGGCCTTTAAATCATTTTCTGCTTCCTAATACTCTATTAATTTTAAATTTTTAACTTGGTAATGTTACATTGATTATAGAAATTATTAGCCTAATTTTTTTTTTATCGTTTCTATTAATATTGATAGATGTAGATCATTTTCTGAAATATGCAGTTAGAGAATTTCTGAATATTTATTGAAATATATAAATATCTTTTCAAGGTGAATTTCTTTATAAAATGTAATTTCATTGCAAAAATTTTTCAATTAAAGCAAAACAGCTAACTGAAGAAGCATTGTATGCCAGTGTGTCTACCATATTGTAAAATCATTGATGCAGTTATTAAATGCAAATTCATATTTTCAATAATTACTGTTGCAAGTTGATGCTCTCTATATTGAATAATTTTGAATAGAATAAATATTTAAATTATTAAAAATATTTTTCATTCAAACTATTGGCTTCTCTACCTAAAATATTAAAAAATCAAAAAAATTTAATATTTTAATAAATTAATTTATATTTTCAAATATTAAAAATTTATTAAAATTAATATTCCAAGTATTTCAATTTTAAATGTTTTAATTAAATGTAGATTATTAATTACAATTTCAAAGTTTATTTTTGCAGATTATCTTAAAAATCCAAGTCATGAACTACTTAAAATTAAATTAAATTTGGAAATGTCAGAAAGTTTGCATCCAAAAATTTCAGCATTATGTAAATATTTGATAAGAGAGTTACATTTAGAAAAGAAAATATTTTCGGTGAAAATATTTTTACAAATTTTTTCTAATAATTACAATAAAGTTTTATATTTAAATTTAATAATTATTTATTTTAATAGCTATTGATAATTGTGAAAAATCATTCAGAAAGGATATGTCCACTAATTAAAAATTTGCTGGAAAAAATTGTTAGAATTGATGTCAAAATATTTCTAAATGAAAAAATATTTTTAAATACAAAGTAAGGTTTTTTTATACGATTAATTTTTTATTAATTTAAAAAACAATTAATTTAATTTAAGATTATAGCTTTTAAAATGAAATCATGAATTTCTTACATGAAAAAAATGAAAAAAGTTCTATAAATATAAGTCTAAAAACCCTGCAATTAAGAGAAATAAGCATATTTTTAGAGTAGTGCTTTTTCAAAGATTATAAAGGAAAAATGTTTTAATTAATAAAGTAAATTTAAAAATAAAACTGGCATTATAATTTAAGATGGAAAAACATAAGAAAGTGTTAAACTTCAATGTCAAGTTTGTTAGTGATAAGCAATTGCTTTGCCATGCAGTCATTGGCAGAGTAAAGATTTTTAATAAAACAGAAAAAAATATTTATAGCTAATATGCTATGAAAAGAGAAGTTTAAAATATCATAAAATCAGATTGCCTTAAATCAAATGATTGTAAATAGGGGATGTGTATATGCCTCTTTCTTTTGTCTCCATACATACCTATCTTGTGCTATTTGCATCCATTGGAAACCAGTTTCTTTTCTAATTGTTGAAATGGAACTTTGGACACACACACACACACACACTGAAAAACTATGATGGTTCCATTTCTTTTGTTTCTCTTTCAGAGTATGTGAGAGAAAAAATACAATATTTCCTTTATTATATTAATTCAATATAAACAATAAAAACAAATTATTATTATTTACATTCATAGATAAATAAGTATTAAGGACATTACAATAATCATTGCAAGATTTTAACACTCCCACTCAATGATTATTGTACAACTTCTATTTTAACCTAAGGTCATAATGCAAACTTCTTTATTTTAATAGCTCCCAAAAGTTTACTTAGAACATCTACTGTTTTGTGGTCATTAGAACAATACTTAATTTCAATTTTATTGTTATTCTTTAGATCTCTCACAAAGCAATATTTACTGTATATACTCGTGTATAAGCCGAGGTTTTTTTCCCAAAAAAAGTTTCTGAAGGGGGGGTCGGCTTATACACGGATCAAAAAAATCAACTTTTTTTTGACTGGAGAA